>CM060333.1:3475428-3483321 GCA_030674155.1 Stramonita haemastoma | reverse complement strand
TGAAGAAAGAGAGAGAGAGTGTGGAAGGGTATGGCCTTTAGAGGGGGAAGAAGGGGGGGGGTTTTTAAGGGGGGGTGGGGGTTAAGGGTGGGGGGGGGGTGAGGGAGAATGGGATCGTATGAAGGTTGCGTGGGCTCTTTAATCAAGTGCAAGGGACAAGTTTTGATTAAATCAATAAAGGTCAACTTGTCAGACAGGCCGGGGAGGGGGGGGGGGGGGGGGTTCAGTTTTTTTTTTAATTCTCTCTTTTCTTCCTTTTCTGTGAGATATTCAATGATTGTGCTGCTATTCTTTATCTATATTTGTTTCTGTTTTTCTTTCCTTTCTCTTTTTCCTCTCTGCTTTTCTGATTCTCTGCTTTTCTGTCGCAGTGTCTGTATTTCTGTGCTTTGGTCTCTTTCTTTCTGAGACTTTGTCTTTTGTTTGTCTGTCTGTCTCAGTCTGTGTCTTTTTGTCGGTCTGTCTGGCTTGGCTGGCTGATTCTCCTCTCTCGCTGTCTGTCAGTCTGTCTGTCTGTCTGTCTGTCTGTCTGTCTGTCTGTCTGTCTGTCTGTCTGTCTGTCTGTCTCCTCTCTCTTCCCTCTCGTCTATCTCCCTCTCTCTTCTTCTTAGTTTATCTCTCTCTCAGTCTCCCTCTCTGCCCCCCCCCTCTCTCTCCTCTCTCTCTCTCTCTCTCTCTCTCTCTCTCTCTCTCTCTCTCTCTCTCTCTCTCTCTCTCTTCTCTCTCCCTCTCTCTCTCTCTCTCTCTCTCTCTCTCTCTCTCTCTCTCTCTCTCCCCTCCCGTGTCAGACTGTGAACTAGACATTTAGTTTTTCATTCTACCTAGCTAGATAGCCTCTTAGTTGTATTTTAGTTACCTATGTTGCGTTGATTTTTTCAAAGAAGTTTGATCTTTCTTTATTTCTGTCTGTCTGCTAGCTTTCTTTCTTTTTCCCCGTCTTTCTTGCTTTCTTTTTTTTTCTTTCTTTTTGTTACTCATTGTTTTGTTCTTTCTTTTTTTCCTTTGATTCCTTTCATTTATCCCTACTTCTATCACCATACTCTCATTTGCTTTATTTTTCTAATTGTTTTTTTCCTTCTTTTTGTCATCTACACATACATACATACAAACATACTTGCACACACATACACACACACAAACACACACACACACACCACACACACACACACACACACACACACCCCACAACACCCACAAAGTTGTGTATGCGGAGGTTATGTATATGTAAGCACATGTATGCTTTTATATGTCTATATGCTTGGGTATGTATGTTTATCTGCATGCATGTGCTTGTGTGTACATGTATTTATGACCATTTGAGTTAATAAGTTATCTAAAACATATGCTAGTAGGTTGTGTATCAGTTTGTAACAATCTTATTCTTTTAAAAAACAAATTCTTTATAAGCTTTAATCTGAATCATTTGTAGATTGATGCTTACATTCTCTTGGTCTGTGTACATTATTTGAAAATTAACAAAAAAGAAATAGAAAACATACGTGCACACGCACACACGCACGCACACACACACACTCACACACACACACAACACACACACACCACACACACACACACACACACACACACACACACACACACATACACACACACACACACACACACACAAACATACGCATACACATACACACACATACATTTATATATCAATCTATCAATATATCAATTTATCTCTTCATCTCACTCTCTCTCTCTCTCTCTCTCTCTCTCTCTCTCTCTCTCTCTCTCTCTCTCTCTCTCTCTCTCTTCTCTCTCTCTCTCTCTCTCTCTCTCTCTCCTTTTTCTTGCCTGGCTGTGAAGAGGTGGGGCGTGTTTTGTTTGCTCTCCATATTGTACCAGACTGTGAGTGCTAGAGGACAGATATCCTTATGATTTTTTGCATACGTTTCCATCAACGGTATGTGAATGCAAAGATGTAAATTGATTGTTCCTGAAAATAGTATATCGATTGTTATTATCGTCTGATGTATCGATATGAAACAAAGAACAACTTATTTAGTTGATGTGTGTTCACCAATATCTACTGTTTTGAATCGGACAAATGCGTTGAGTGCACGTGCAGTTAAACAGCCTGTGTGAATAGTGGAGTTTGTTTGTTGACACTGTGCCAAGCAGGTGAGGTGAACATTATGTATTCACGTTGACCTCCCCTTGGTCCCCCGTCCAGGTCAACATGCATAACTAATGACTGCAAGCACTGTAACTGTTGTACGAACTGTGATGTCATAGACCAAGGTTATGACTACCACCCACCTCTGCCAGATAATAAACTGCAGCCCACTTTGGACTGTCTACAAAAGACATTTTCCTGCACAGGAAAAGAAATCCTTACTTGGAGAAACTGCCTTTTTTATCGTTATACTGCCATTACCAATGACGTAATCCAAATACAGAAAGATGACTATGACAATAAAGATAACGTCCTTTCCCCATCTCTGTGGATTGATGAACCTTCATGCTTGGCAAAGTCAGTTGTGCGCATCTTTTTTCAGGGATCAAAACGTATAACTCTTTCCCTGTATTTTACATGTCAAAGCACAGGAACTCTGTTGTGCCAGGGTGTTGACTGTGAAAACTGGGACAAAAAAGAATTCGAAGTTCTGAAAGACTTTGTGACAGAGTATTCCAGAAACCCAGATTTGCAGAACCTGAAGGAAGCTCTGCTTTCAGAGCCATTTACCTTTTTAAAAGATGGAGACAAGAACATTGTGTTGTCCACTCCCAGTGAAGATATCAGTGCAACTACTGCTCTACCTTTGGCATCTTCGTTTCCACCATCAAACCAGTGGTACTTTGATGAAGACATTTTGGAAGCGCACAGAACTGATGCTTCCTATGCATCGCCTTTATTACAACCCTTACAAACAATGACAACTAACTCAAGTGAGACTGACAATGTGTCCAGCCACGATGACAAACAATGTGTTTCCAACTTGTTAGAAACTCCAACTTCTACTAGTTGCGTGGGGAAAAAGTCAAAAAGCAACTATAAAAGACACTCCAAAAGCAATCAAATCAGCAAAAAAATATCGGAGGCGAACACTGTGTCCTTCTCTCACATAATAACAAGACTGTATCCGACAAACTAGGAAACATTGAATCAACCCTAGAAATTATTCTTAGTAATCAGTCTGACTTAGCATCTAATTTCCTTATAAATCAGGAAGATTTAAAAGTTTCACTAAAAAAGGAACTTAAGCATCATATTGACCTCAGGGAAGAATCCTTAGGGTCTATGATTGCTGATTTGAAGGCTAGCGTTACTAACTTAAACACAGCTTTTAACAGCCTTGTAAAAGAAACTCAATCTCTGAAAACAAGTCTGGGTTCTTTTTCCTCCCAGTTAAAACAAACAAAGCAAAAGCCATGTATACTAAAAGATGTTTTTACTCAATGTGAACCTTCTGACATGTGCGACATTGATAAAGGCACCAAGGTTGAAGAGAACCTGGTGCATGTCCCCAGTCACTCTCCATGCCTGCCATCACATGCACACTCCACAGTCACTGACAACTTTGCCAACCATTCCACTGACTCTTGTGTTGACTGTGATGACAATGACAAACAAAGTGGTGAGGTCATCAATGTGTCTGTCAACAACCGATTTCAGACTCTGTCAGATCTAAATCAGGGACCAGATCTTTCAGAGAGCAGTAAAACCCATTCCCTTTCACAAAAGGACACGCCTGCCTCATCTACACTAATTATTTCAGCCCAGAACGAATCTTCATTGACCAAAAAAGAAGTAGAACAAACTGCTAAGCAGATACTAGATAAACTGAACATCCCTGCCGAGGCTTCATCTGTTTTGATAGGAGACTCTGTGATCAGACATATCAACCCAAAAAGACTGGATAACCAGAGTAACTCTCTATATAAAATATGCATTCCAGGACTATCTGTATTAGACATTATTAATTGGCTACAAGATCTAGCTAAACATGAACAGGTAAAAACACTTATCATACATACAGGAATAAATGATTGTCCTAAAGGACCCATGTCCACGCAAAATTGGACCAAGCTTATATCTTTGAGCAAAAAATGTTTCCCTGCAGCTTGTATAGCTCTCAGTTCCATTCTTCCTGCCCGTGGAAGACATCATCTAAACAATACCATAGCACCATCTAATAAAAATATGCACACAGCCTGCACTGACATGCAGGTAGTCATGATTGACAATCATGGAAGTTTTCTCACTGTAAATGGTGCCCCACGTCAGGCTTTATACAAAGATGCCATCCACCCCAGTCCAAAGGGAACAGCCTGCCTAGCAATTAATTTTAAACAATTTCTCCCCAGACTTCCCATTTACATTTTTCAAAACCCTCAGACAATATAGGCCAAGCTATTGGCAAGAGATATGATTCACGCAATCTACCTATTACAAATGATAACTCCTGGATCACCAAACAAAATTTTGGTCCAGTCCCCAAGTCTTTATACAATCACGTAAAGGATGGAAAAATACAGGGGAAGTCACTCCTGTCTCTCAATGAATTTCCACCATTACCATCAGTAGAGAGTCGCCGGGTGGTTCAGGACAATACTGATCATCCTGGTGATTTTCTCCGTGGATCCCGACATCAAGAATCCACCAGAAATGTATCAGTTCTGGATGGAAACAATCAGTTTCAGAATAGTGGACTGCAGCCATCTCTTTCTTGTCCACAGCCATTCCCCTACCCAGACTACAGGATTCCCAGTGCCCCTCATCCCAGATTACCCTTCTCATATCACTACCCTCGTCATGATGCACAAAATGCAGACTTCAGTCAGAGACAGTCCAAATTTCCCATGGGCTCTGCTTCCCTTGGGTTTAATCCCCCAAACATGCCCCAACCCGCCTTCACAAAGCTGGACCCCAACCATCCCTGCTGGTCAGTGTGCACAACAGCTAATACAGCTGGCCTCACAGCTAGTAGCTCAGCATGACCAAAGGCAGTGGGCATGGTGATTTGGTGATCCATTTGAGAATTTTATGATTCTTTAGACCATTTTCTTATTCACCTATTAAATCAGTATGCAGGCGTGTGGAGGTGTGTGTGTGTGTGTGTGTGTGTGTGGCTATTGTTGTTATGCAGGACACATGACCAAGTGGACAAGGGGACTGAAGATTTTGAATTGCATTTTTGTTTTTCCCTACCGCTACGTTCATTGTGAGGTGATATACTGGGTCTGCTTGTTCATTTGAGGTGGTATATCAGATTTTGGTGTTTCATTTCTTCCTTGTAACCACATTGGTTTACATTGGATTTTTGCTTGTTCATATCATTTACCATTGCATTTCTTATTTCTTTGACTATAATATTGTTCATCCAGTTAGTTGGATTACTTTTTCTTCAGCATATATTTTGCCAGTTGTTTTTCTTGTGTGTAAATGTTTAAAGTTAAAGTGTGTAGTTGTCGTGTTAGTATAATTAAATAGATATTTGTTATTTTGATCTATAACGGGTTATTTGCAGTATAATGGCAAATAATTTCAAAGTGGAGAAGTGGTTGTCAAAATTTGGTTTCAAAGTAGGATACCTAAATATATGCCACCTGTTAAACAAACTATCTGACATACACCCCATTATTACTAACAAAAAATGATTGCTTTCATGTTTTTGGTTTTTCTGAAACTAGATTGTCAGATAAAGTATCAAATAATATTGTATCAATTCCTGGATACAATATCATCAGAAGAGATGCTAAAGCCACTCTTCAAACAGGACAAATAGTATATGTACACCAATCAGTTAATTATAAACAGATTAGCCATTTTGATAAATATGGTATTGAGTGTATATGGATACAAATTAATTTAAAAGGGACTAAACCGATGTTAATTGGTTTCTTTTACAGAAACCCAGACGAACGAGTTGAATGGTTTCATCGTTTTGAACTCCTGATGGATGATGTATCAAGCCATTCAACAGAACTAATATTACTTGGTGACTTTAATATTGATTTACATAAACCCCATGACAAATGGAAAAGCCTCTATGAATCATATAGTCTATCACAATTAATTAACACCTCAACAAGAAAAGTGTCATCCTCTGAAACATTGATTGATCACATTTATGCAACTAATTCATCTAATATAATTAGAAACATCTGTACCTATATTTGGGCTCAGTGATCATTTTCCGATTTGCTTAACTTGGTCCAAAAAGGGTTCTAAAATTCCCATTTGTAGACACAAAATGCATTTCTTTCCGAAGCTACAAATCATTTGATACAGACAAATTTATTTTTGATTTATGTATGGCCAATTTTTCAGAAGTTTACCAGTATAATGACCCTAAAGAGGCTCTTGATGTGTGGTACCAAACCTTTCTCTCAGTTTATAACAAACATGCACCACTCAAAACGAAACGTGTCAAATTCAAAGAAAAGCCTCCATGGCTTTCTGATGAAATTATTACAGCCATAGCTAAACGTGATTTCCTATTGAAATCAACAGGTAAGGATGACACCTTCAAAAAACAACGGAATAAGGTAACAGTATTAAAAAGAGCAGCAAAAAAGAAATATTTCAGTGAGCTCATTTCATCTAAAAAAGATGCAAAATCCCTTTGGAAAGCCATAAACCAGTTATCTGGTAAACCTTACAATATCTATAGCCCCATTATCGAATAACCTATCAGTTGAAGAAATGAATAAACATTTCTCTACTGTAGGAGAAAAAGTTGTTCCGGTTAATTATACTAATTATAACAATTTATTTCTGTTGCAGGATTTTTGCAATTCCAAACATTGTCAATCAAAGCTGAAATTTGGATTCATTGGTGTTCATGAGGTGTACAAGGAGCTGTGTTCATCAAAACAGTCAAAATCGCGGGGCTTGGATGACATTGACAGCAAAATTTTGAAAATTTCTGCACCCATAATTTCTGAACACATTGCTTATATTTATAACCTTTGTATTGAAAAATCAATCTTTCCTCAAGCATTTAAAGACGCTAAAGTACTACCACTTTATAAATCTGGTGATCCAAATGATCCCACAAACTACAGACCAATCTCAATCCTGTCAACGTTATCTAAGCCACTCGAAAAACATCTTAAACACCACCTCTTATCCCATTTTACTAATTATAAATTGTTTCATGCAAATCAAAGTGGATTCAGAAAAGATCATTCATGCCATACTTTACTCACGAATCTTATAGAACAGTGGCATGAAAACATCAATAATGATATGATTACTGGAACTATATTTGTTGATTTTGCTAAGGCTTTCGATACTATTGATCATGCTCTCTTACTAAGAAAATTACACATGTATGGTTTACACCCAGAATCAGTTGAACTTATATCCTCCTTCATTAAAGATAGAAGACAAGTAGTTTACCAGGACCGTCTCACATCCTCTTTTAAGCCAATTGTCTATGGTGTTCCACAGGGATCTGTCCTAGGTCCCATTCTCTTTTCGGTTTATATAAATGACTTGCCTTTAAGTGTATCCAATACGTGTGAATTGTTTGCTGACGACACCACAATTCATAATAAAGCTAAAGATGCCAGTGTTGTATGCTCTGAATTACAAAAAGATATTGATAACCTTATTAGATGGTCTGAAATTAATCACATGGCTCTCCATCCTGAAAAGTCGAAATTCATGCTAGTTACAACAAGGCAAAAAAGACAAAATATAAAATCTCAACTACCAAATATTAAAGTCTATCACAAAAGTTTAGAAGAAGTGGATTCTCATAAATTGCTTGGTTTAAATATTGATAATCATCTGTCTTGGTCAAGGCATGCTTCAATTCTGTCTAAGAAGCTAGCCCAAAAAATTTTTCAGTTAAATAGAATAAAACATTTGCTAGATCAACATACCCGGAAGTTATTTTTTCATGCTTACATACAACCAGATATAGATTA
>CM060333.1:3455428-3470428 GCA_030674155.1 Stramonita haemastoma | reverse complement strand
TCCTTCTCTCTTCTTCTCTCTTCTTCTTCTTCTCTTCTTCTTCTTCTTCTTCTTCTTCTTCTTCTTCTTCTTCTTCTTCTTCTTCTTCTTCTTCTTCTTCTTCTTGCTTCTCTTCTTCTTCTTCTTCTTCTTCTTCTTCTTCCTTCTTCTTCTTCTTCTTCTTCCTTCTTCTTCTTCTTCTTCTTCTTCTTCTTCTTCTTCTTCTTTCTTCTTCTTCTTCTTCTTCTTCTTCTTCTTCTTTCTTCTTCTCTTCTTCTTCTTCTTCTTCTTCTTCTTCTTCTTCTTCTTCTTCTTGTCGTTTTTATTACGTTCCATATAGTTTCTCTATCTTTATTCAAATAAGTATTTTTACAAATTTTTTTTGTTTTAGTTGATACCATTTTTACTATAGACTTTTCTCTCCGTTATACCGTCTTGATTTTGTTCGGCTTGCATACATTGCCATTTAACTTTATTGGACCACCGTGCATAAAAAATACATCTATTAACAAATATAAAGACAAGCTGTTTAAATCAAAGTGTTCTCAAAACAGGAACTTTCATTGCAGTTGAGTCTTTCCTCCTTGTGCACAACTGTCCCCATGGAACAGTCGCATCATATGATGATACAAAGACATGTATGATGACATTGCTTTTATTATCGCAACCTTTTTTGACCAAGATTTGACCTAAGTGTTTTTTTCTGTTCAATGCACCAGGAAAAAGGGGTGGGTGGTGGAGTGAATGAAACGAGGTAGAATACAGGGAGACATGTTAAGGCTCCTTCACTGACAGAAGAGGCACTTCACTAAATTGTGAAGGGCAGTTTGATTAAATCAGCTGATGCCACTTTGTCAGAACCTGGCACTGAATAAAATGCATGTTGTAAAGAGGGCCAGGGATATTAGAGGGCTTTATTTTTGACTCTTCCTGTTTCTTCTGTTCTTTCTGTCTTTCTGTCTTTCTTGTCTTTCTGTCTTTCTTTCTTTCTTTCTTTCTTTCTGTCTTTCTTTCTTTTCTTTCTTTCTTTCTTTTTTCTTTCTTTTCTTTCTTTCTTTCTTTCTTTCTTTCTTTCTTTCTTTCTTTCTTTTCTTTCTCTTCTTTCTTTCTTTCTTTTTCTTTCTTTCTTTCTTTCTTTCTTTCTTTCTTTCTTTTCTTTCTTTCTTTCTTCTTTCTTTCTTTCTTTCTTTCTTTCTTTCTTTTCTTCTTCTTTTTTAGTTCTATCTGTCTTTTATAGTCTTCTTTCTCTTTTCTTTTGTTCTTGTTGTTTTTTCTTTGTCTTCTGGTTTTTCGCTTTGTATTTATTCTACCAGACACTACTTTTTATGTGTTCATTCTTTCTATCAACGCCTATGGTAAAAAAAATATCGTAAAAAAGAAGACTCCAGTCATTCCAGCGCAATTGAGCAGCAAATTTGTTCTAAGGTGTGTTAATTTTTGCAGATTGTGTAAGTTCTATCCATATGTGTTTTTTTTAATGGACTGAGCCCACATAACTTCCACCTTTAAATCTGACAGGCATCTGACGCAGTTTAAAGTAATTGTCTTTTTTTTTCTTTCTGTCTTGTGTATTACGTAAACTAAAGTGAGTGTTAAAAAGCCGAGCAGATCATTTAAGACCTGTTTTCCTTATCTTTTCTTTATCTTTGTCTTTTTAGTCTTTTTTAAAAAATTTCTGTTTTTCGTTTTGATTTTCTTCTCTCTTTCATTATTATTCTCTGTCTTACTGTCTGTCTGTCTGTCTGTCTGTACTTCTGTCTGTCTGTCTCTCTGTCTGTCTGTCTCTCTGTCTCTGTATCTGTCTCTGTCTCTGTCTGTCTGTCTGTCTGTTCTCTGTTCTGTCTTGTCTGTCTATGTCTCTGTCTCTCTCCGTCTCTCTCTCTCTCTCTCTCTCTCTCTCTCTCTCTCTCTCCTCTCTCTCTCTCTCTCTCTCTCTCTCTCTCTCTCTCTCTCTCTCTCTCTCTCCCTTCTCTCTCTCTCTCTCTCTCTCTCTCTCTCTCTCTCTCTCTCTCTCTCTCTCTCTCTCTCTCTCTTCTCTCTCTCTCTACTCTCTCTCTTCTTTCTTTCTCTTTCTCTTTCTCCTCTCTATGTCTTTCGGATACTTTTTGTTGTTTTTGCTCACATTACTTTACTTCAATTGTATTGTTTTAACTTTGTGTGTTTTTGTAAACAATTTTCTGTGGTTAGATTTTATACACATTCTATTTCCTCTTGCATCTTTGTCATGTTCACACCTTTCCCATTGTAGGTTTTCTTTAGAGCTGTCCTTTTCCTTGACAAGCTTTATTCCTGTCTCTGTTTCTTGCACAACCATCACAGCAAGGACTACAACAAACGCAACCTTAGGACACCCATTTTACATTACATTCATCTACCATTCAAAAGCATCACAGCTGATAGTCTTTGCAGCTGGTATAGTCCTTTTTTGGCACTAGTATTTTTGATGCATCATTTTGTTTTGGTGACATCGCTCTTCTACTTTTCAACATGACTTGTTTTGGTTTTTCAATACCAATCCTACCCTGGCCCACCATGTATCCTTCAGGTCAGAAAACCACAGGGAGATGATCATTGTTAGGCTGACACCAGGCCACAAACCACAAGGTCCTGCACTGCTGCTGGGTCACTTCTTTCATTTTGAATATTGCCTGTTCTGGGCTGATATGATTATGTAGACACCATAAATTATACTAAGCCCTATACTTGCGACAGTAGTGGCTCAGTCAGGGAGCCGGACTGACTGAGAGTCTGATGCCCCCCTGGGATGGTAAACACCACAACGTTCCTCCATAAAGTCAAGTCAAGTCAAGCCAAGTCTTGTCAAAATAGTCTTTATTGAGGGTAAAAGATTAAGTTTACACAACTTTTTTTCATCCTGCCGTCACAAAAAAAATCATGAAAATTGACTTTAAAATCATTCAAAGACAAATATTAACCTTTGTTGAAAAACTAAAATAACAACACGCTTCTATCAACCTCTGATGACATCTTTGACACAAACTCACCACAGGCACACAAGAGATCAGAGCAGCCATGGCAAAGGATTCAGAGACAATATGCATGATGATCAGTTATGATGAGGATGATGTTATGTAATGCTGCTGGCATGAAAGTTCACTGTCTTTGAGACTACTTCATTCCATGACTCCTTCCACGATACATCTCAGTGTAGGCAAGTCCTGATATCCTAGTTATGCAGCCACATGCATTGCACTGTTCATCGGATTATTTGAGCAGAACTATGGAAATCTTATCCATGAAAAATATTCAGGTCTGCTGTGTCTCAATCCGTCCATGTTAGAGCCGCTCTGGGCAGGAGCCAGCCGGAGTAAAATTAAACAACAACAAAAAAACAAAACGAAAGCAACATGATCTCATGGGATTCGAACTGTTGATCTTCCAGCTGCCAATCCTGCACTCTAACCACTGCGCTCTTCTGGTGGCTGGTCTAACAGAGAATTTTTCATGGCAAGAGATTTGTCCGTGAATAAACATCATTCCCACATACAAATTTAGGTGACAAATGACTGTTTCCTATTATTCTTTTTTCTTTATCGACCTTATTTGTGCTAGAGATGGTGAGGAATAAAAAAAAATGTGTGGATAAAAATGGCGTACACTGGAAAGATGAAGAGAGATAGAAAAAAGCAGAATTTCATAAGGACAGAGTGGACTTTTCAATCCATTTTGATGGACATGTTGATTAAATCGACAAAGGTCAACGTCTCACAAGATGGCGGGGAGAGTGAAGTGTGGTGCAGTTTGCCAGAGGGCCGCCAGAGTTGCAGAGTTTGTTTCATTATTTCTTTCTTTTTTTTACCCTCCCTCTTTCTTTTTTTCTTTCTTTCGTTCTTTCTTTTTGTCTGTCTGTCTTTCTAGTTTTTTTCCTTTCTTTTATTCTTTCTTTCGTTCTTTCTTGAATTTATCTTTTTTCTATATTTTCTTTCTGTCTGTCTGTCTTCTTTCTTTTTCTTTCTTTCTTTCTTTCTTTCTTTCTTTCTTTCTTTCTTTCTTTCTTTTTTTCTTTCTTTTTTCTTTCTTTCTTTTCTTTCTTTCTTTCTTTCTTTCTTTCTTTCTTTCTTTCTTTCTTTCTTTCTTTCTTTCTTTCTCTCTCTTTCTATCTTACTTACTTACTTTCTTTCATTCTTTCTTTCTTTCTTTCTTTCCCTCTTTCTTTCTTTCTTTCCTTTCCTTTCGTTATTTTTTTCTTTCCTTTTGCTCGTCTTTTCTTTCTACCTTTCTTTTAGTTTGTCCCTATCCTTTTTCCTTCCCTCTTTGTTTTCATTCTTTCCTCCTTTTTTTCTCTCCTTCTTATTCTTTCTTTTTTTTTTCTTTTTTTTTTTTTTACTGTTTTTGATATTTCTCACATTAATCTTTGCTGTCTAAATCTCTTTCCTCTTTGTCATTCTTTTTTCTCCCACTTTTAGCCGTTCTTGTGTAATTCTTTTGTTCTTTTTGTTTTTTTTTTTCTCGTTTTTTTTCTTTTTGAATGTCTTTCATCTCTTTTCTTTCTTTCTGATAGTATCTGTATGTCTTCCTGTCAATTTTTTCCCTATCAGTTTCATATTCATGAGGTTTTTAGTTTTCCGTTTGGTTTTTTATATCTATTTCTATCTCTACATCTTTTCTTAATTATCTTTTCTTCAGAACTATTCTAAGTATTCTTTGTTTTTCTTTTACAGACTGACATTAACATTCTCTTTTCTTCTTTCTACTTCTCCCCTTAATCTGTGTGTCTTTCTGAATGCCTGTCTGTCTGTCTGTGAATCTGTCTATCTCCCTGTTTGTGTCTGTCTCTCTGTCTGTGTCTGTCTGTGTCTGTCTGTGTCTGCCTGCCTGCCTGCCTGCCTGTCTGTCTGTCTGTCTCTGTCTCTGTCTGTCTGTCTGTGTCTGTGTCTGTGTCTGTTCTGTCTGTCTGTCTGTCTGTCTGTCTGTCTCGTCTGTCTGTCTGTCTGTCTGTCTGTCTGTCTGTCTGTCTGTCTGTCTGTCTGTCTGTCTGTCTGTCTGTCTGTCTGTCTGTCTCTCTCTCTCTCTCTCTCTCTCTCTCTCTCTCTCTCTCTCTCTCTCTCTCTCTCTCTCTCTCTCTCGGAGGATGACCTAGTAGTCAGAACATTGCACTCGCAATTTGACGACCCGGGTTCGAGTCCGGTCGAGGAGATTTTTCTCCTGAAGTTAACACCAGCGCTGACTCCACTCTCCCCAAAAGTCCTTCAGATGAGACTTTAAACCGAGGCCCCGTGTGCGAACGCACGCAGAACATCTTGCGCACACGTTAAATCCTGTTCTGCTTTTCGTAAGGGTAGGCCATCGTGTGCCGGTGGGAACAGATGGAATTTACAAAACTGCATACACACGGGGACTGGACGTAAAAAAGCACAAGAGTGCTTTTTTTCCATTATCCTCGATATAAAAGAATAAGTCAATCAACATCTCTCTCTCTCTCTCTCTCTCTCTCTCTCTCTCTCTCCTCTCTCTCTCTCTCTCTCTCCTCTCTCTCTCTCTCTCTCTCCTCTCTCTCTCTTCTCCTCTCTCTCTCTCTCTCTCTCTCTCTCTCTGTCTCTCTCTGTCTCTCTCTCTGTCTCTCTCTCTGTCTCTCTCTCTGTCTCTCTCTCTGTCTCTCTCTCTGTCTCTCTGTCTCTCTGTCTTCTGTCTCTCGTCTGTCTCTCTCTCTCTCTCTCTCTCTCTCTCTCTCTCTCTCTCTCTCTCTCTCTCTCTCTCTCTCTCTCTCTCTCTCTCTCTCTCTCTCTCTCTCTCTCTCTCTCTCTCTCTCTCTCTCTGTGTTTTCTTTTGACCATTATTCATACTAGTACGGAGTTAAACAACAACAACAAAACAGACAGAGAGTAGGAACCAGAGGGATACATAAACCAATGAGCAGCGTTAAGGCAAAGGGAGGGAGAGGTAGGGGGCCGTATAATGAGAGAGTGGGCTTTTAATCCAATGTGAGGGAGGTATTGATTATATCACCAGAGGTCAACTTGTCAGAAGCCGAGGGGAGAGAGAGACTAGACAGTGGAACCTGTGGGAAAGGCTGAGAGAAGTGAATGGGGCCTCTTAGATCACTTCAATATGACTGGGTCTGTATTTTGTCTTTCTCCCTTTCTTTTCTCTCTTCCGTCCTATGCTATGTTTATTTATTTATTTTTTTTAGTCATGTATTTTGTTTCTTTGTTTTGTTTCTTTTTTTGAAGTTTTTGTCTTTCTTTCTTTCTTTTTTTTCTTTTTTTCTTCCATTTTGTCTTCTTTTACCTTTAGAAAATTCATTCTTTTCCTTCTTTTTTTTTCTTTCATTTCTTACGTTCTTTTTTGTTTCTTTTTTTTAAATCTTTCTCTCTTTCACCTGCTTTCACTTTTGCTTACTTTTTCTATGTAATATGTGACGCTCCACCACGAAATGAGTCGCTTAGCACATTACCTAATTTTGCGCTAGGAGCCTTTAAAGGCAGGTGGGGGTCAAGCTGTCAATTTTGAGATATTGATTGATTATTAAACTAGATCTGTTTATTTATCTTATAATGAAATATCAAGGCATAATTTTTATTCCTTTTGCTTTTAAATGTGCTTTGAAAATACCCAAGCCCTCATTCTGACAACCTGTTACGAAAATAAACTTGCCGGTTTCTCATTTTGTCACATCCTGCCGTCTATCATTTCAGTTTGTAATAATGTTGCACAGAATTGTCCGATTTTCAATCTGTTTTTTGTATTTGATAGCCACTTTATTGCACATTAATAACATGGCAATAACTAAAAATTGACCTCATGTGCACTCCGTCTCATTATGTGGTGGAGCGTCACATATTTGTTTTGGAGTTTTATTGTTTTATTCCCTGCCTTAGTATTTCTTTATATTTGTCTTTGTTTCTATCTTTCGTGTTTTTGTCTTTTGTCGTTGTTTCTTCACTTTTTAATAATTTTCTGTGTTTTTTCTTTTTTATTACTTTTTTTTAAATGCAATGCCCTCTTTTGCTATATCAAACTCTCAGTGTGTCTGTCTGTATGTCTGTCTTTGTCTGTTTTCTCTCTCTCTCTCTCTCTCTCTCTCTCTCTCTCTTCTCTCTCTCTCTCTCTTCTCTCTCTCTCTCTGCATGCATGTATGTATGTATGTATGTATGTATGTATGTATGTATGTATGTGTGTGTGTTGTGTGTGTGTGTGTGTGTGTGTTGTGTGCGCGCGTGCGTTTGTGTGTGTAAAAACGAATTTCCAGAACACTGCAGCACAAATCAGATTCTGGGTTTCTGACCAGAGCCAGAGAATAATTGTGAGAATTGATCTAGCAACATTGCTACAACTGGATCCCCTCTTTCATTTCGAAGGTACTTTCTCTATTGTCTTTGATCAGTTTGTAAATAGTTGTTCCGACGCAATACACAACTATGACATAACATTACGTGTTCGTTTATTTCTGGGCTAAGCAATATCTACTGACTGAAGGAGAACTTCTACAATAATGAGAAACAGGATGAGCCAAGCGTCCAAGAAAAGGAATGGGAGGAAGAGTTAGGGTCTTGAGGTCATAAACGAATCGGACTTTGCTCCTCTATCATAAAAAATGAACAGTGGTGACAAGATTATAGCGATATTAGTTGTAGGATTTCGCAGTGCAGGAATAATGCAGAAGATCATTTTGTTCAGACGGTACTTCTTATTGAGTGATGTTACATTTACAAGAGTGCGGTTATAGGACTAGTTAGGCAATAGTAATTGAAATACTTATGTGGCAACTTACTAAACATTCTGCAACATAATATTTTTAGTACTAAGATTGGTGGCTCAAAATAAGCCAAAAGTGACTGACTTTTAAATATAAGTTGAATGTCCCGTATTACCAATTTTTTACGGATTTAATATTTCTGCAGATATTTGATATGCCTCTTCTCTATACAACTTCTCGGAAACAACAGCACGGTCAGACAGTGGGAATAGAGAGGCTGCATAGATATTACATTTTACCGCTTTGGGCAAAGTGTTTGCAACGGTGGGTTTTTGACCATCCCCCAACGAAACAGAACGTCGCACAATTTGCAGGTGTATTCTAAATATAGACACACGACGCTGCGATTGGCAGTTTCGATCGCATGGGAAGTAATCTAATTACCGCCCCGTCACAAAAACAAACAAACAAAAAACTTGATCTGAAAAGCGTACAGAAAACAAAAATATACATACATAATCGGACAACTATCAGACTGTGTCCCAGAACACCGCTCCATAGACCAGTTTATGAGTTTGTAGCAAATGCCAGAAGAATGTTATTGTGGCACAACATTGCAGTGCAGCAACTATTGCATACTATACATGAACAATCATATTGAGAAGACTGTTGAGACATTACCACATAGATAGCTTGGTATATGTTGTTGTTTTTTTTAACTTTTCAGTTCACATGTAAAAATACCAGTTTCTATAAGCATTCAGAAAATATTATTAAAGAAACCAAGCTCTCCCAAAGAATACCTTCTCTTGTTGTTCTTCAATTTAACGTCTAATCACATCAAGTGATATACCTTTCTGTTAGGCGTATCAGGGGATGGCATTGTTGTCTTCAACATGAAACGTACATCATGGACCTTCACAACGATCATTCCTAGTTTTTTTGTTATGTTGGTCAGGGTGAATTTGACATTGACCAGTAAAGCGAATGACGTATTTCTGTAGACTAGGGCTGCTATCATTGAAGTTCCACGATGTACTCTGATAGGAGTACTGGTGCCAGAGTACGCGATGAAAAAATGGTTGTGTATGGGTGGTAATGAAAGGAGGGGAGGAGAGGGAGGGGGGAAGCTGGGGGTCTTTCAATGACAGAGAGAGCCTTTCCATCCATCCAAATCGAAGTACGTGTTAATTAAATTGGTGAGAGTTAATTTTCTCCAAAGCTGAGATGTACGAGAATCAAAAATTGCATTTTTTCATTGAGACTAGGGAAACTGACTTCAAGTTTGTTTGCTTCGGTCTGTCTGTCTGTCTGTCTGTCTGTCTGTCTGTCTGTCTGTCTGTCTGTCTGTCTGTCTTTCTTTCTTTCTTTCTTTCTTTCTTTCTTTCTTTCTTTCTTTCTTTCTTTCTTTCTTTCTTTCTTTCTTTCTTTCTTTTCTTTTTAACTGTGTCTTTCACAATCATTATTTCTTCCCGTGTTTTCTTTGTAACTTATTTCTGCCATTTATCGTGTTCTTTTTCTTCAGTGTTCTTGCTGTTCTTCCTTTTTTTTTCATTTCATTTTTCTTCTGTAGTTGTCTCTTTCTTTGCTATTTTTTATGACTTATAGCTTCTGTCTACTTCTGCCTAATTCCCCCCCCCCCCTCTTTCTCTCTGTCTCTGTCTCTTTGTCACTGTCTCTATCTCTGTCTCTCTTTCCCTCTTTTTTTCTCTGTCTCGCCCTCTCTCTCTATCTGTCTGTCTCTCTCTCTGTTTTTCTCTTTCTCTGTATATATATATATATATATATCTCTGTCTCTCTCTCTGTGTCTGTGTCTCTGTCTCTCTATGTCTCTCTATGTCTCTCTCTGTCTCTCTGTCTTTGTCTCTCTGTCTGTCTGTCTGTCTGTCTGTCTGGTTCTGTCTCTTACTCTGTCTCCACCCTTGTGTGTGTGTGTGCGTGGTGTGTGTGTGTAGTGTGTGTGTATCTGTGTGTGTGTGTGTGTTGTGTGTGTGTGTGTGTGTGTGTGTGTGTGTGTGTGTGTGTATGTGCTTGTGTGTGTGTGCGCGCGCGTGCATGCGTGCACCCACACTCATCCACGCGTCTGAACTCTCTCCTAGTGTCTTTCAGTAATTATTAAATCAATTGTTTCTAAGCAATTTATACAATTCTGGCATAATATTACATCATTTCGCAATTCTTCCTGAGCCGTTCTAAACCGTTCTGAACCGTTCGTATTCATCATATGAGTATTTGCACAATAAGAGAAATGAACCAGAGCAATATCCACAGACAGGAAGGAGTTAGGGCGAGAACGAAATGGAAAATCTGGCCTCCTTCTGTCATGGGAAGGAACTCTAATGGAAGACTTATGGAGATGGTGGTCTCCCTTGCCATCATTGTATGACCTGTATCAATGATAAACTCCAGGAGACTGGTAGGTATTCCTTGGATTTTTTTTTTCTGGAACCTAATTATTACATGATGTGAAAGACACAGCTCTTGGATTTGTGTTCCAAACTAAGCATTTCAGAGTTCGTCTATGTGGTATGTGTGTACAAATTTCCAAAATCTTAGAACAACTCAGAGAAAGTAAAATCTGTTTACACAGAACATGATGCTGAGATAATGGGACCTAAAGCTGGAAAGTGGAGCAACAATCACAGTCTTAGAAATACAGAAAATCAAAGCAGTATCATTGTAACATTAAATCTAGGTTTTGCGTCAATGTTCTATATGACAGGGGAACAATTCTGATCTGTAACATAACAAGAGATCAAGCATAAATACACTGCATGCAGGGATAACTTTTTAATAGCATAAGACTAGGATGTAAAAATATTTTAGTTTAACTTTTAATATGTTTTTCATTCAATTTTTTGGCATTTACAAATCATGTTCAAGTTCATGGTGGAGTTATCATTAACAAATGCTGGATCAGTCAAGACAGGTTGAAGAGAGATGGTCTGGGCAGAAAACGGACGTAACCTTACGATTTTCACCTCAGCTTTTACTACAAAAATGAAGGAAAATGTATGTAGACAAGAACAGTCTTCATGCAGGGCCAGTAGTAAGTGCTGGTGGTATTACACCTCAGACTAGCACTAGCAGACGTGTGATGAATGGCGGGGATTCGGTCTGGCACCAGCCACAACAGTTGGGGTGTACATCACCGTTATCTGTGGATCATTGTCTATATTGTGCAATATTCTCCGCCTGACATGTTTATGGGTGCTGTTGTTGGGTGTCCCAGGCTTATTGCCCAGGGGTCATTCACAATAAGATCTGTCTCATTCATCACTTTCTAGTCACTATGAGACCGACGTACACACTAGATGAGAGATTTGGCTATATAGCTGTTTTTCGAGTAGCTTGCTGTTTTGGAGCAAGTGTTTGGCTGCAGAGTTTGTTTGCTTTTTTTTATTCAATGGTCAATAAGACTGTTGGGTTTTTTTAACACATCATAGATGAAGACAATATCGGTATCATGTTTAAAGCATAATATGATGATATGAGCTTTAGCAGATTTTTGCATCAATAAACACTACAGTGCCTTGGTTAAGTTAATTATATGTACATGTTGAAGATGTAGATTATCACTCAGGCCGGTGACAGACAAAAAAACAACTTCTAGTGTTAAATGATGGACACCAAGGAGAACATATAATGATGACAACAACGTGAACAACGTTAGGAAATACTGTTGTTTCGATAGCAGAGTAGTGCTGGTGTCAGTGCCTAGTCTGTCAGTATCATGTGAATATAAACCAAAGGAAATGATAAAACTACTCATGCATGTCATTATTCTTGATGATGATGATGATGATGATGATGATGATGATGATGATGATGATGATGATGATGATGATGATGATGATGATGATGATGATGCTGCTGCTGCTGCTGCTACTGCCGCTGCTGCGGCTACTACTACTACTACTACTACTACTACTACTACTACTACTACTACTACTACTAACTACTACTACTACTACTACTACTACTACTACTACTACTACTACTACTACTACCTACTACCGATTATAGAACTGCTATTTATAATGACAATAATGATTAGTAATAATAATAACAACAATAATACTAACACTAATAATACAAATACTACTACTAATACTAATAATACTAGTACTAATACTAATAATAGTAATAATACTAATACTAATACTACTAACACTAATACTACTAATACCAATAATAAGGATGATGATAATGATAAAAATAATTTTTAACAAATAAATAAATAAATAAATAAATAATACTAATACTAATAATATTAACAACAACAACAACACTAATAATAATAATAATAATAATAATAATAATAATAATAATAATAATAATAATAATAATAATAATAATAATATTATTATTATTATTATTATTATTATTAATGATGATGATAATGAGGGAAAGGAAGAGACAGAAAGAAAGAGGATGAAAGAAAGAAAGAGAGAGAGAGGGAGAAAGAGAGAGAAAGAGAGAGAGAGAGAGAGAGAGAGAGAGAGAGAGAGAGAGAGAGAGAGAGAGAGAGAGAGAGAGAGAGAGAGAGAGAGAGGGGAGAAAAGAGAGAGAGAGAGAGAGAGAGAGAGAGAGAGAGAGAGAGAGAGAGAGAGAGAGAGAGAGATTGAGGGGTAGGATAGAGAGAGGGAGAGACAGACAGACAGACAGACAGACAGACAGACAGAACAGACAGAGACAAACACACACCAGATAAAGAAAGAGAGGTTGGAGCAGAGAGAGGCAGAGAGAGAGATGGGGGAAGGTAGGTGCACACAGAGAGAAAAAGACAGAGAGAGAGAAGGGGGAGGGAGGGAAAGACCTGTGGAAACGAAAACCTCCCCAACCTTACTCCTCTCCCCAACCCCCCACCCCCTCAAGAAAAAAAAGGAAAGGAAACAGTCACTAGAAACAAAAGAAAGGAAATCAAGAGATTAACCTTTCGTGTTTTGCCAAACTCTGTGTGGACCCTGCGTCAAGGTAGACAGGGCTAAAAGGTCAACACAGCGTGTCAGTGCAGGGAGAAGAAATATTGTTCCTGGCATAACGCTAGCTAGGAGGAATTTTGCTGATAACACAGACTGTTTATGGAGAGGAGGTTAAAACTGTGTACGTATGTTTAACTTTATACGAGGGAATGGTAGAGTAAATGTAGGAACGCACAGAGAGAGTGGGAGGGAAGGGGAGAGAGAAGAGAGAGAGGAGAGAGAGAGAGAGAGAGAGAGAGAGAGAGAGAGAGAAGAGAGAGGAGAGAGAAGAGAGGAGAAGAAGACAGAGACAGAGAAGAGAAGAGAGAGAGAAAAGAGAAGAGAGAGAGACAGAGAGAGGACAGAGAGAGACAGAGAGAAGACAGACAGAGAGAGAAGAAAAAGAGCAGAGAGAGAGAGAGAGAGAGGAAGAAGGGAAAAGAGAGGAGAGAGAGAGAGGAGATGAGAGAGAGAGGAGAGAGAGAGAGAGAGAGAGAGAGAGAGAGAGAGAGAGAGAGAGAAGAGAGAGAGAGAAGAGAGAGAGAACACTAAGGAAGGGTAGCTGCAGTGATTATTGTGCAAGAACAAGAAAACCTCAACAGGAAACCAAACAACAACAACAAAACAACAACAAACAACAACAAACAACAACAGCAAGACCACCAATATAAGCACCCACAACATTAAAAAGCGTCACGCAAAAAAATAAAACGCGTTAAAGAAAAAAAAACATGCATCTAAATCCTTTTTCTTAAAAGTAAAACTTTGAGACAAGTACGCGAATCTAAATAAAAAAAACCAACAACAACAACAAAAAAATCATAGCTTGTATCCACCTTCCAGCCCTCAAAACTCCATAGAAATAAGGCTAAAGAGAATAAAATAGCAAAAGCAGTAAGCACACACAAGAAATGAAACAGCTCAAGAGATTAACCTCTTCTGTACCCATCAGCTAGCCATCTCTAGACAATGTGTCACGGCACTGACAGCTGAAAGCACCCTCACAGCATTTCGGTGTCATGAAAATGGAAGGCTTTTGGCTCGAAGTTTAAAAAAAAATATTCCCGATATTACGTTATATAGTACAATACTAACAGAGATTTTTTAAAAAGTGAAAGAAAAAGGTAAGATTTCAAAGAGAGAGAAGTGGCGGATATGGAAGGGGTGGGGGGGGGTGTGGCAGGGGGAGGGAGTGGTGGAGAGGGAACAGGAGGGAAGATGATTGTGGTTAATCGGTTAAAGCAAAATCTGAGACCTAGATCTCAGAGAGAGAGAGAGAGAGAGAGAGAGAGAGAGAGAGAGAGAGAGAGAGAGAGAGAGAGAGACAGAGACAGAGGGCAGAGAACAGAGACAGAGAGAACAGAGATAGAGCCAGAGACAGAAACAGAGACAAGAAGACAGAGAGACAGAAAGAGAGCATGACTCCTGAGAGCTAGAGGGGATTAACTTGTTCCACATTGCAAAGTCTTTTTTTGTACTCCTGCTACTGCTGCTGACAGGTTTTTCAGAGTCCACACAATGCTGTGGCAAATACACAGGTTTCTTTAGGACTTAGATCTGGGCTGACAGGCACTGACCTTATCCTGCTTTCAACGTGGTAAGGAAATATGAAAGATTAAGATTGTGAGAGAAGATAATTATTATTACTTTTAAGAGGAAGGTTCTTAGGAGAAGAAGTCTTCAGAGAGGGAGATTGTAGGAGAAGAAGACTTCCCACAGAGAGATTGGCCGAGGAGAGGGAAACTTAAGGAGTAAAAGGTTTCAAAGAGGATGGTTGTAGGGGAGAAGTATCAAAGGGGATACTGTTGAAGGATGGCTCAAAGAGAGAAAGGGAAGGAGAAGAAGGCTTGATAGAGGTAGAGTGTAGGAGAAGGGATTTTCAAAGGGGAAATTGCAAGAGAAAGAATTTTCCAATGAGAGATTTACAGAAGACAATTTTAAAGGAGAGATTGTTGGAGAAGTTGCCTTCAAATTGTGAGATTGTCGGAGAAGAAGGCTTAAGATATGAGGATATTATGAGAAGGGTTTTAAAGATAAAGATAGTAATAAAATAGTATGACATATTATGAAGACTTTAATATTGAAGATATTACGAAATAGTATGAAGGCTTTAAAAATGAAGATTGTAAGAGAAGAAGGCTTGAAGGAGGGATGTCATAAGAAAAGAAGGGTGGAAAGTTAAAGGACAAAAAAAGAAAACAGTAGGAAAAAGTGAAACAACAGTTGAGAAGGTGGTATTTTGAAAGGAGGAGGGACAAATGACAGAGTTAATTAGCAAACAGTTAATGGCGAAATAAAGACAAGCAGACAGATAAACAGACAGGCACACACCCCAGCACACAAGCAGACAGATAAACAGACAAGCATACAAGCGACAGATAAACAAACAGGCTCACGGGC
>CM060333.1:3442928-3450428 GCA_030674155.1 Stramonita haemastoma | reverse complement strand
CAACGCTCAACGCTGCTTAGCCTGAGCTTAGGGGAGAGCGAGTACTCTGACCACTACGCTATCCCATTGCAAAGTCCACAGCATAAAACAGTGTAATGTAAGCCTTGGCACGTGATTCCCAACAACACTTTATGAAGGCTTTAGTCTTTCGATTGAGACGATAAACCCAAGTCTGTGTGTTACACGTTTTTTTAGCGTACGTAAAAGAACCTACAGCAACAAGAGAGCTGTCCATGGCAAAATTTGTAGAAAAAGCCACTCTGATAGGAAACAAATTTAGATGCAGACAGGAAAGAAAAAAAAATAATGGGTGGCTCTGCTCTTGTGGCAACGCGCTCTCCCCATGCAGAGCAGCCAGAATTTCACACAGAGAAAGCTGCCGTGACTTGAAGTGGTATATACACAATACATGAATAAATAGATGGGTGTGTTTCTTTAGTAAAACGTTGAGTTAAGGACATGGATGAAATGCGTACAGAATATAGTTTAGTACCGCACCAACCATGAAGCCATACTTTTATAGGTTTAAAACCTGACATAAATCTCATAATTCCAATGTCATTTATCTCAAGTTCCCCCTCATCACCATTCAATACCTTCAAGCATCCAAAAAGATTAATCTAAAAGAAAGCACAGCGTTGAACGACAAAACGCCTTAGCCATTCTATTTCCAAAAGTATCAACTGTGCTGAAGTCGCTAGCCATTCCGCTTAATTGATCATACTCAAGATTACAAAAAATAATGTTAACAAACAGCGCAGACACACTGCATAAGAAAATTTCCATACAAATAACGCTGAAGAAAAAATAATCCTTTATACATGCAAGGGCTTATACTATCACAACTCTGTCACCAGAGCAAAACAGTTCTGGCAAACTGTTAAAAATGAAAATAAACAGATCTTTGAAAGATATGCCTGAATAAAGATGTGAACTGGGAAGGCAAACAAACAGAAAGTTAGGCGACAAAAAGTAAAACTAAATAGATAAACATAGAGTAATTTAAAAAGATAAATTTCCAGTACAGAGTTTCCGAATATGAAAAATAAAAAGTTGTTCACATTGAAAGAGCCCACACATTTCCACGTGGGAGAAGAGGGAAAACTCTACAAAAAATGAAAACGACGTAGAAAAACAAGAACAATACTACTACTACTACTACTACTACTACTACTACACACTTACTACTAACTACTACTACTACAATATACTACTACTACTATACTATACTACTACTACTACTACTACTACTCTTGCGCTGCTGCGCTGCGTGCTGCTCTCTGCACTGCTGCTGCTGTACCATACTACTGCACTACTACTACTACTACGCTACACTGCTACTACTGTACTACTACTACTACTACCTATACTACTATTACTACTACTACTACTATATATACTATGCACTACTCTACAACACTAAACATGAATTTATAGCCTATATCTGCAACAAAAAAAAATCAACAATTCGAAGCGCTTGATAACATGACAAACAAGAAAAAAACGCGATAAAATTAAGTAAACAACTACGGCAACAAAAACAATTGCAAAATTCAGCAATAATAGCATGAACAACATCAATATCCGCAGCAGTAACAACAACAACAGCAACAACAACAAGCAAGCAACAACAACAACAGCAAGGACGAACAAGAAAGCGCTATCTTTGTTCTGAGTGAAAAGAGCAGAAGATTGATGAGAACTTAGCGGCCATGGCGTTTAAAACCGAACGGGAAAAGGTGGCTTTTTTTCTTGTGGGTTTTCTTTAGCATTCAATTTAAGACCTGACACTCAGAACAAAATCGATGGCTAGGAAGATGGAGAATAAAAAAAAAGTACAAAAACCAGAGAATAACAGACAGCAAAAAAAACAAACAAAATCGACATGAAAATAACAGAGAAGTGAAAACCTCCAAAGGTTAACCTTTTGAATTCTGAAAACTTTTTAATGGCCCTATGTTACAGATTTGACAGCAAATGGGTCCAGAGCTTGTTTTAACCCCTTCCCTTTACCCCCACACACCACACACCATCACCACCACCCACCACCACCACCACCACCACGCACCACCACCACCCAGCCGACCACCATCACATCTCACCATCACCATCCATCAATCATCATCATCATCATCATCATCATCATCATCATCACATCATCATCATCATTCTTCATCATCATCATCATCATCATCATCCATCATCATCATCATCATCATGTCATCGTGTCATCGATTATATCATCACATCATATAATATCATTGTGCCACCAACCAACCGCAACCACTAATTAACATAGGCTTTTATTCTAAAGAAAAACCAAACCCTGCGATAATACATACACCTAAGGCAGACATTGCAATCACGGGCCACGTTCTGATGATGAATGAAAGGTTTCATTCTCGGCGCCAGAGCAAGAATGAAGCCCAGGCAGAACTGCTGCCAGACCCATTTCACTGGAACTGCTGTGTCCTCTTTCTGTGGGGGGAGAGCGATGCAGCAACCCTCCTCTCTCAGACAGTGTCTCATGATTATTGCATGCATCAGAATGGGAATAATATAGGCTGGGTTCTTCACAACTCTGGGATTGTGATGAAGTCCGTGGTTTGTAAACGGACAAAGATATGTCGTATTGCTGATTTGTTGTTTTTTTTTGTGGTCATTAAAAACATGTTTTACTGTCTACTTTTGATGTATAGCGATGTGTTGTATTGCAGGTGTTTTGCAAAAGTAGTGCATGGTATTGTGACGCATGAAATTGTATTGATTGTTTGCAATGTGCGATTTCCCAAAGTGATGTATTGTTTGTCTGCCTATCTATCTATCTATCTATCTATCTATCTATCTATCTATCTATCTATCTATCTATCTATCTATCTATCTATCTATCTATCTATCTATCTATCTATCTATCTATCTATCTATCTATCTATCTATCTATCTGTCTTCTGTCTGTCTCTATCTCTCTTTGTCTGACACACACACACCTCTCTCTCTCTCTCTCTCTCTCTCTCTCTCTCTCTCTCTCTCTCTCTCTCTCTCTCTTATATATATATATATATATATATATATATAAATATAAACATACATACATACATACATACATTACTACATACAATACAAAGAATTAAGGCACCGTCAGGTCCTTCACTTGAAGGGATTCATTAAAAAGGAATAGCATTACCAAAAAATCCCCGCCCTGAATTCACCAAACGCCGCCAAGATTCGAACCCACGATTCATAAATCCATGGGATTGAAGTCGAACGCTCTGAACCATTCTGTCATAGCGTTTGTCTTCATACCACGTTTAAATTGACCAGTGAAATTATTTAGGTGAGACTCTCGCTCACACAAAAATATTTGATGGCCCTATATTTTAAAAAAGCTCAAAGGATATACAAGAAAAATAAACCACACAAAAAGAAAGAACAAGTAAATCAATAATCAATTGACGAAAAAGCAGACAAAAATGTAAAACATTTATAGGATTAATATGAAAGGTTTTGCAAATACTGCTGTCATTGCTTTGGTTTAAAAATCAGCTTACTCTCATTTAGAAATTCTGTGCTAAAAATGTCCTCTTTTCTATACCTCTGTCCGTTTCTACCCTATTCCTTTTCTTCCTGTCACTTCCTATTTGATTTGTTTTGCTTTTTTTTTTATTGTTTTATTGTCTGTTACTTGTAGGGGGTGTCACATCGGCTCGCTCTCTTGCTTTTTTCCCCAGAAAGTCTTAGAATAAAGCCATTCTCTACGGGAGAAGTCTTGCCCCATTATATACGGTGCCACATGCAGCTATCCCCACGGGTGTGTGGATATGCCCTGATGTCAACCAGCTAGCACCGGACTATGGGGATGCTTTAGTAACAGAGTGGACATTGGCCCATGGATGTGCCATCTCTGTACAGCTTCTCGGCAGATACAGTTTAGCCATTGTAGAATGTGACCTCTAAAAAGAGGTTGCATAAACTACATTTCCCCATGAAGACAAAGTGTATGCAACGGAGCATTTTCGACCACCACCCAAGGAAACAGAGCATCGACAATTCACAGGTGTGTCTCTAAATAGAAACACGACGCTGCGATTGTCGCGCTCTGATCACATGGGAGATAACCTACTTACCTCCCCATCACACTTTCAATTCCAAAATGAAACCCTCAGTGGCGGAACAGACGGAAAAAGAGAACCTGTCTCCCAACAGCTGTGAAGGCAGAGGAGGGTGTCCTCCAGGGCAGACTGGACTCTGCAGCTCAGTGACAGCAGCCAGTCCAGGAGAACGACTGCTCTGAAGTCAGATGTGCTGGGCCTGACTGGTCAGGCGCTTAACGGCAGCGTACGGGATAGCCTAGTGGTCAGAACATTGCACTCGCAATTTGACGACTCGGGTTCGATTCCCGTTCGAGGAGATTTTTCTCCTGGAGTTAACATCAGTGCTGACTTCACTCTCTCAAAAAGTCTTTCGGATGAGACTATACACCGAGGCCCTGTGTGTGAATGCATGCAGAACATCTTGCACACACGTTAAATCCTGTTCCGCTTTTCGTAATAGTAGGCCATCGTGAGCCGGTGGGAACAGATGACATTTACAAAACTGCAAACACACGGGGACAGGATGTAAAAAAGCACAAGAGTGCACGAGAGAGTGAGGGAGAGACAGATAGACAGACAGAGAGAGAGAGAGAGAGAGAGAGAGAGAGAGAGAGAGAGAGAGAGAGAGAGAGAGAGAGAGAGAGAGAGAGAGAGAGAGAGAGAGAGAGAGAGAGAGAGAGAGAGAGAGAGAGAGAAGTTATGTCGACGACGACGATGACGACGACGACGACGACAATAACGATGACGACGATGAAGATGTTGATGCCTTGTTTATCATGTTTTAAAAATGAGAGTAAAAATAATGATGTAGCTTTGTAAGCGAGAGCGTCCTACTTCCAACGTTTGGAGTTGAACACATCTAGCTGCAGACATGGCGGACACGGGCCACGTTCTGATGATGAATGAAAGGTTTCATTCTCGGCGCCAGAGCAAGAAAGACGCCCAGGCAGAACTGCTGCCAGACCCATTTCCCTGGAACTGCTGTGTCCTGTTTCTGTGTGGGGGAGAGCAATGCAGAAACCCTCCTCTCTCAGACAGTGTCTCATCATTATTGCAGGGATCAAATGGAATAATATAGGCTGGGCTCTTGAAGGCTTGGTTTCGTTATTAAGTTGATGATGTTGTAAATGGAGACTGTTGATAAAGCGTGTATAGTTTCTTGTTGATGCTGATGTTGTACTTCTGTCATATTCTAGATCTGTCTTGTGTTGAAATGTGTTGTGTGTGGTTGGTGGACTGTAGTGTGAAAACGGCATGTATTCATCGTACGATCCTCTCAATTCGGTTGTACCCATGTAGCCTATGATCTATTGGAAATCTGAAATTGTCTAGACTAGTATGAAGACTGATAGATGAAAGGCTTTAGTCGTGGGACCAGGCCGCGACAGAAACAGAGGACGGTAGCAGCCCTCCCCCCTGTCAGGCCAATCCCTGGTTCATCTGCAGTGTCTCTGTGTAACAAAGGGCAGACAGCTTTGCGAGGATTGGCGAAAAGAGCGGATCGCTCCGTCACATGTTGAAGGATGCAGCAGACGATTAGAGATGACTGATTCAGTGTGTGTAGCGTACTGTCAGCTATTGCTTTCCTCAGCAAGGGCTTTGAAGTTTACATACTGTGTCGGTGAGTTCTGAGCAAGAGGCCAGTGAAGAGCGCTGTAATCTTCAAGACAGAGTACAAGATGTTAGAATCTGAGACATTTGCTGCAGAGGAGGTTTTCGTTTAAGATCCCTCTACTTCCCTGCCTTATATCTTAGTAGTTATTGATATCATTTCAAAATTGTCACTTTTTTCACAGCTCTGCCGACAATACAAGTCATATAAAGGCTAACATCAGTGCTGACTCCACTCTCCCCAAAAGTCCTTCGGATGAATCTTTAACAAAGGCCCCGTGTGGCGAAAGGCACGCGTACATATTGAGGATGCAGCAGACGATTAAAATACCTGTGTTCGACTTTTGTAAGAAGGTTTGAGCCATACGTGTGCCGGTGTGGAGACAGGATGAAGGCCACTGATTTATCAGAATACTGATAGAACAGACTTTGGCAGAGTGGAAATTGAAGACCATGATTCTGCTTATCTGTTTTTATCTCATTAAAAGATTAATTCAAATAAATATATATATCCTGAGTCTAGAAGATTGGTTACAGTATTCAACTGTTTTGAGACTAGTGCATAAAAGACAAGTGACTAAGGCTTTGTTGTAGATTACTGTTGTGGTCATATTCGAGTTTCAAGTCGGGATTGTTGACGGCTGTTGGTGGTTGGGTGTTCCCCAGATTAACCCCCGGAGCTTCGCAAAGAATTGCATTCTTTCTCACCCATCACAACCCTAGGGCCATTGTAAAATTGTAACTATACATGAGCTGAGAACTTTTCGTCACCTCATAGCAGAGTTCACAGAGGATTTTCTGTCTGAAGAAAAGCAAATGCGTTGTTGTAAGAGCCTGCATAGGCACTGACATTCCCAACATAACATTCGTTCGGGTGAGACTATGTTTCGAAGTCCGTGTGCAACGAACACACGCAAAATATCTTGCGCACGCTTTAAAAGCCTGTTCCACTCTTCGAAAGAGTAGGCCATTGTGTGCTGGTTGGAACGGATGACAAATATATAAAAATATATACAACGGAATGTGTAAAAAGCACAGGAGTGCATATTCCATTATCCTCGCAATGTAAGAATGAATAAATGAATACCAAGCATAATAGTATTCAGTGTTGACCTTTGGACATTGCTGACATCAATACCGACAAGCTCCGGCTGACTCAGGACGTGAGAATGTCGCCAGAGAAATGGCCGCCAAAGTCACAGTGTGTGCTGGCATCGGTTTATACAAAGGCATATTGCTAGCAGAATTACAGACACCCTTCTGATCATAAAACGCAAAACAGTATCATTTTCATCATGAGAATAGGCAGAGTTTTGGAAAATGTATGGTATAGATAAGCTGTTTCTGTTATTCTTCTTTAAACAAAATGTTATAAACTTTTATAATGCTTATAAAAAGTTAATCCACAAAAAGACATATTTTGCACACCGTTTGCTGAAAACTATATATCCTTTGTTGGATGGGATAGAAAACATACAGCTATTAACTCAGAATGCAGGAGGTAGTGATATAGTTTCATGAGTATGTTGAGAAAGAAACGCACCATGTTTTATGTATTTAATTAAGAAACAAAAACTGTTGAAAAAGCAGAAACCAGAGATAGAGACAATAAAGAAATCAACCTGTGATTCAATATCAAGAATAGCGTAACATGAACGACTAGGAAAAAAACTCTATACGGAACAAATTTTAAAAAAAATGTAACACTATGATATACACAACTGAAGTCTCAAAAATATGTAATCTTCAAATAAAAAAACAACAACCATGCAAAGCCTACTGAACAAGGAGAATAAGG
>CM060333.1:3435428-3440428 GCA_030674155.1 Stramonita haemastoma | reverse complement strand
ATTGTGTTGCCATGTATTATGCTGCGATGTATTGTGCTGCGATGTATTGTGTTGCGGTGTGTTGTGTTGCAATGTATTGTGCTGCGATGTGTTGTGCTGCGATGTATTGTATTGCGATGTATTTTGTTGAGATGTATTGTGTTGCGATGCATTGTGTTGCAATGTATTGTATTTCAATGTATTGTGTTGCAATGTATTGTATTTCAATGTATTGTGTTGTGATGTATTGTGTTGCGATGTCTTGTGTTGCACAATGCATTGCTTTCCACTGTGAAGCTGTCCTGGTGTGTTGTGTGTTGGTGTTCTTGCCTCGTGTCCTCTATCTCATCAATGTGATTTTTTTCACATCATGCATCACTACATCCTCAAGGCGAGACGTAATATTTTCAGAGTAAATTCTATGTTATGTTTTATCAGGGGAGCATGTGCTAAACATCGATGGAACAGTGTTTGGGACTGTAATGGAATTTGATTAATTAAATGCAATGAAATATTCACTTGAGATCTCTCTTCCTGTGGGTCTAGGGTCTGTCTCTTTTATCTCTCTGTCTGTCTCTTTGCGTCTATCTGTCTCTGTATGTCTGCCTCACTAACACACACACACACACACACACACACACACACACACACACACACACACACACACACACACACACACACACACTCACACGCACACACACACACAATATATATATATATATATATATATATATATATATATATATATATATATATATATATATATATATATATATATATATATATATATATATATATATAAACCGAGGCCCGAGGCACAATATATAAACCGAGGCCCCGTGTGCGAACGCACTCAGAACATCTTGCGCACACGTTAAATCCTGTTCCGCTTTTCGTAAGAGTAGGCCATCGTGTGCCGGTGGGTACAGATGACTTTTACAAAACTGCATACACACATTATCCTTGATATAAGAGAATAAAATGAATAAAATAAAAACAATAAAACACACACTCATGCACTACACACACACACTCATGCAACACACACGTGCGCACACACGCACAAACACGCACATAGACAGGCACATACGTATACATACACACACATGAACACACACACACACACACACACACACACACACACACACACACACACACACACACACACACACAACACACACACACACACACACATGAACAACACACAGACCTACACACACACACACTCACATGAACAACACACAGACCTACACACACACACACACACACACACACACACACACACACACACACACACACACACACACACACACACACACACACACACACACACGCACAGAAACATACACACACGTAATACATACTGATTTAGATTTTATTATATGCACATGTACATTGTCAACTGTAATAAGGAAAGTATGAGGATAATGACGTGCCCAAGCTCTAAAATTACTGAAGGGGGCTGTTCTCTACGCTTGTTATCATGATACTACACCTCAACATCCATCGTGTCCAATAAAAACAAGCACGGGCAGGGCTGGCCAGCTGATGTGAGCAACACGGAGAAGTGCCTCCCTCACGGAGATAACGCACGCCGAGCGTTCAGACCGAGTCCAGAAAACACCCACTGCTGGAAGGCGCTATCTGAAAACCCTAAATAAAATATTTATCACTGGCGTGGGATTGAAACCTAACGATGACCTTTCAACCAGGATGATAGGGCACTAACTAACCACAGTGCCAGGGTGTTGGTGCGCAATGCATATATTATCGGTGGTAAGGTAAGGAAAGAATTGAAGGAAGGAGGGAAGGAAGAGAGGAGAGAGAGAGGTATTGCCCAACTAGTGCCACAACCTCTGTGCTATGATGTATGTGTCAGCACAAACGGCCTGGTCTGGTAAGCAGAGTCTGATAGATCAAAGTCTTTGGTGGTGGCGCCAGTCTGAGGCACAGACACCGAGCACACTGCCCCCCCCCCCCCCCCCCTCCATCCCCATTCCAGTCCATCTCCTGTTTCATCTCTCCTACATATGTGCAGCAGAGGCAAATGGCCAGACTGGGATTCGCCAAAAGACGGGATTTCATCGATCACACTCATAAACTGATGCATGCACTGAATAATCGATAACAAGATGACTGAGAGTACGTCGCATTTGGTTTTTGCTGTTCTTGTTGCGTGTGCAAGGTTGTGAAGTATGACTATGTATTACATGCTTGTGTCAAAAACCAGGCAGCACTGAGCATACTTGGGTTAAGTATCTGTCATTTTTTTAAAAAGTTAATGACCAAAATACTGGCTAGAAAGGATGCTGGGCATGTTGGGTTTTTTTTTATAATTTCTTTGCTATATCCAGTTTTCCAGTGTTTCAAATTCCATCCTTTCATAGAACTAAGTTTCTAAAAGAGGTCTATCCGGAGTTAATGGAAAAATAATATCGATCTTAGCTACGAAAATTGACAATGCTGAAATAATAATAAAAACAGAGACTATTGTCTTTCAATCACTGAAACAATTGTGTTAAAACATAACAAAACAGGAAAGAAAGCAGAAGAACAGGGATTCAAAATGTTGTAACCATGGTGTAAGTACATCAACTAAGACATTATAGAGACATGAGCTTTTGTACACAAAACAAAATCAAACTGATCAAATGAATTAATTTTCTTTTAGCATTGCTTCTTTCTTGTGTGCTATTTTAACACAAGGAGAAAAAAAAAACAGAAACCAAAGTTAAATTCTTGGGAACAAAAAATCTGTCCGTTTTTATTCATTCAAAAAAGAATTATTGATAATGTTTAAGAATCATCCCAAGTAAATGAAGCCTTTATTTATATATCTGAAATTTAAAAGCTATCTAAATCAAGTGCTTTTGTATGATTTAAGATATTTCCTGGGTGGACATGATTATTTCTATTGGACCCAGGCCGAAGGAATTGTCGATTATTATTTCTGACGTTCCACCACGAAATGAGTCGCTTAGCACTTGACCAAATTTTCCGCTAGGAGCCATTAAACGAAAGTGGGGTCAAGTTGCCGATTTTGAGATTTTGATTAGGCATAACACTATCGCCATAATCCTACCATATAACGAAATATCAAAGCATAATGCTGTTTTCTTTTGCCTTTAAACGTATCTTAAACATACCAAAGTCATCATTCTGACTACATATTGTGATTCTAAACTCGTCAATTTCGTATTTTGTCATTTCCTGCAGTCTATCATTTCAAGTTGTAATAACTTTTGATAGAAATATCCAATTTTTAATCTGCTTTTTGAATTGTATATCCATTTCATTGCAAATAAATAACATGTAATTAACTAAAAATTGACTACATGTGGAATGCGACTCATTATGTGGTGGAGCGTCACAATTTTATGAATGTAAGCAGGGTGTCAATGACTCCATTTTAATTAGGCTATGGTTGACAATGTTGTGTTAATATTGTTTTCAGCAACGAACACTCCACATTCGAGGAAAACTATCATCTGAAGTTGGGGTATGGATGCCTATGCGAAGCGATACTAAAACAGTCATACACGCAAACTTCCCACCCAGTGTGTGCTTTCAGTCTTGCAGTCTTTCCAAAGCGGTATGAATGAGACGACGTGCATTATTATCATCCTGAGTGCCTTAAGATGTTAAATAGCGAAAGCATGCAGAACATCTTGCGCACACGTTAAATCATGTTCCGCTTTTCGTAAGAGTAGGCCATCGTGTGCCGATGGGAACAGATGACATTTACAAAACTGCATACACACGGGCACTGGATGTAAAACAAAATGCATATGAATTCTTATTCCATTATCCTCGATATAAAAGAATAAAATAAATAACTTAATAAATAAAATAAAAAATGAATAAATCGGGTAGAAACCATCCAACGAGATCCATGAATATCGATTGAAATTACTTTATAGCAAAGCATGCTCCTTGGGGTAATAACTGAATGTATTGCACAGTACTGTACTGAAGTGTACTGGATTATGATTATTATCGTGTCATGCTGTATCATATTAATTCATTGCATTCTACTGCACTACCATTGCACTATCTCGTACTGCAATGCACTTTATCGCACGTATGTACACGCCATTGCACTATACCACTTCCCCTTGCATTAGTTCTCACATCTACTTGCGTTAAATTCAAACTTAGCTCACTAGATAAAAAGAAATGTCTTTACACCCAGAATGTTTTTTGCGCACTTGCACTGTGTTCTATTCTCTAGGCAGCTTGCGTGTTGTATATTCCATATCCTAGGATAAGAAGAAGTAGACAAACTTCATAGAGAATGAACGGGGGAGTGGGGGGGGAGCTTGTGGGCTGGGGGAGGAAGGGGAAAGGGATGAAGGAGTGGGGAAGGAGGGGGTGGGGAAGGAGGGTAGGGGAAGGAAGCAAGGTCGCAATATGTTCGTTCTCCTGGGCGTTGCAAGAAAATTAATGGCGATCAGTGCTAACATATTGGAAATTATTCCACGTAGTGTGCGTGCGTGCGTGCGTGCGTGCGTGCGTGCGTGCGTGCGTGTGTGTGTGTGTGTGGTGTGTGTGTGTGTGTGTGTGTGTGTGTGTGTGTGTGTGTGTGTGTGTGTGTGTGTGTCTGTGTATCTGAGTGTCTGTGTGTGTATGTGTTGTGTGTGTTTGTGTAGTGTGTGTGTGTGTTGTGTTGTGTGTGTGTTTGTGTAGGTGTGTGTGTGTGTGTGTGTGTGTGTGTGTGTGTGTGTGTGTGTGTGTCTGTGTGTCTGTGTGTCTGTGTGTCTGTGTGTATGTGTTGTGTGTGTTTGTGTAGGTGTGTGTGTGTGTGTTTGTGTGTGTGTATGTCTGTTTGTTGTGTGTGTGTTTTTGTGTGAGTGTGTGCTTGTGTGTGTGTTTGTGCGTGTTGGGGGAATTGGTATGAGGAAAGATGGGTTAGGGGTAGGAGGGCAGATGGTGTTTTGTGTCTGTGGTCTATGTAAGCGTGTTTGTGTCTGAATCTAAATATCTGTGTGTTTGTATATCTGTGTGTTTTGCATATCTGTGTG
>CM060333.1:3417928-3430428 GCA_030674155.1 Stramonita haemastoma | reverse complement strand
CGTGCTGTGCGAAACGAGTGTTCGTATTTGGGGCGCGTTGTCTGTGTGTGTGTGTGTGCGTGCGTTGCGTGCGAGTGTGCGTGCGTAAGCCAGCAGTGTGTGTTTGTGTGTGTGTGGGCTTGTGCGTGCGTGCGTGCGTGCTGTTGAGGTGTTAGCTTAGGAAAGCTCAGGCAATGGTTGGCGGTGTTTTACCATCTCCCCCATCCATCTTCTTCTTTCGCAATTTGTATGCAGCGGCGTTTTCGCTGCCTCTCCAAGATTTACAATCGGAGTATAATCGAGATGGGTTTTCTATCTCTGTCAACCCCCAACCCCGCTCTTCCTCCTCCCTCCCTCCCCTTCCCTCCCCCCCCCCCCCCCCCCCACTTCCCCGCTTCCCCGTATTTGTTTCACCTCTTTCTTCCTTTTATCCTTTCGTTTCATCTTTCCGTTTAGTTTTTTTTTTTAGTTCCTCCTGCCCGTCTGTTAGTGTGTATGTCCCTGTCTCTGACTTTGTGTATATGTCCCTCTAGCACGCACGCATGCGCGCGCGCGCGCACACACACACCACACACACACACACACACAAATGTACCATTTGGAAATAAAAGTTTGACTTTGACCACCACGTCAGACCAAATTTACAAATCTGCATAGACACGGGAAGTAAATGTAAAAAAACAACAACACATGATGGCTTATTTTATCATTCTCGAAATAAAAGAATAAGATCAGATAAATAAACACACACACACACACACACACACACACACACACACACACACACACACACACACACACACATACACGCACACACACACACACACACACCACACACACACACACACACAACACACACACACAACACACACACAGGCTCACTCTCTTTTAACACTAACTCTCTCATATTTGGACTCTTTATTCAATTCACAATGCACATTTGTTGAAATATGGTTCTGTTTCTAAAGTAAAGGTAAAGTGTCCCATAACCTAAGCGGTCGTAGGGGAGAGAGGCGTCAGAGACCTCAGCTTTTCTAGGGGCCAGCATGTTGAGGGCGGCGCCCATCTTCTCTCCCTCGCTACTTTACCTTCCCTGACCCTGAAGAGGGCAGGTACCCATTGACAGCTGGGTGAACTGGGGGGGGACTGTTCTGAAGCTAAGGCTCGCAAACAGTCACCCATCCAACTGGCAACCAGCTGGACGCTGCTTAACTTTACTGGAGGAAAGCGAGCCTCTGACCACTGAGCTATACCCCCCTGTTTTTACCATTTGCAATCTCAGCTTCTTTCTTTTCAATGCTTTGACAGTACGACATGAATCTTTTGAAAAGTTTGGACTATAACTGTTTGATGAACAGATCATTCAAGCAGATTTTCTTGTCTTCATTTGGTTTGGCATAATAATTATGTTCCAGCAGTCATGTTGTGGCAGTTGTCTATATAATGATGTCATTTTTTGTCTCTGCTTTGTTTTGCTATGCTTTGTTCTACCTACCCCATTCTAGGGGCTGGAGGCCTGAAGAATACAATTTGTTCATTGTTCATTGTTTTTCTTTCTCTGTCTCTGTTTTTTTTCTGTCTGTCTGTCTGTCTGTCTGTCTGTCTGTCCCTCCTCTGTCCTCTGCTTCTCTGTCTCGTCTCGTCTTCTCTCTCTCTCTCTCTCTCTCTCTCTCTCTCTCTCCCCCACTCTACACACACACACTTGCGCGCGTTCACGCACGCATGGGCACAAAGCAATCTCTCTCTTCTTCTCTCTCTCTTCTCTCTCTCTCTCTCTCTCTCTCTCTCTCTCTCTCTCTCTCTCTCTCTCTCTCTCTCTCTCTTCTCTCTCTCTCTCTCTCTCTCTCTGTGAAACTGAAATGAGATGCTCGCCTCTATCTGTGCAAATGCGCTGTGTATTTTATTGGCTTCTCTCGATCAATAAAGAGAAGCTGTGTGATTTGTGTGTGTGTGTGTGTGTGTGGTGTGTGTGTGTGTGTGTGTGTGTGTTGTGTGTGTGTGTGTGTGTGTGTGTGTGTGTGTGTGTGTGGTGTGTGTGGGGTGTGTGTGTGATCTTCAAGACAGTTCTGATTTCGAAGATGTAGCATCTTATTTTGTGCATTTATACGGAAAATATTATCAAGAAGGCATTCTGCATGAAAGCCTTTCGATAGAAAGCAAATGTCGCTTAACAACAAACTAGGACAAAAAGGTGTTATACAGTTACAGAAAGAGGAGGAACATTTCAACGAAATATAATATTATTCAGCACCAAATGCGAAGATTTGATACCCGAAAAGGAACATAGAAATTCCAAAAAGAAAATGTTAAAAACCAGATTAAGAAAATTGTAGCAAAGACAATCGTAAGAGAGATATATGTAATTGTATGAATAAAAGATGTAGGCTTAAAGTAGATGCATAGAAACGGAAAGCATAAATGAATTACGAAAACGGCAGAAACAGTTTTTTGTTCTTTTGTGATTATAGCCAGTCTTTTTTTGTTTCTTCTTCTTCTTCTTCTTCTTCTTCTTCTTCTTCTTCTTCTTCTTCTTCTTCTTCTTCTTCTTCTTCTTCTTCTTCTTCTCTTCTTCCTCTCTGCTCTTGGTATTCTTTATTATGTTTTCTCTATCATTATTATCATTAATATCAGTATCATATTAGTTTCATACTACTACTATCATCATCATTTCCTGTCAAAATCAATACTGTATAATTCAGTTTAACAAAATTCTCTGAAGGCAGAATCCGGCTACATTAATGAGGGAAGGGGAGGGGGGGGGGCTTAAAATATCGCGGCTGCAGAATGTTCCATTGATATAATCTCAGAGTTCTAAGCAAGGAACAAAAACAAAAACCTAACCCGTTATTCAGCAAAATATTTATATCTCTGAAAATCACTTATTAACGTTATCATAACAGTCATAACATCTCTTCAAGCATGATCATAATCATCAGCATCATCATCTCATTATCCTAATTATCTATCAGCACTGGTGATTACTCCACATCTTACCCGATGGCAGATTAAACAGAAACCGTTAAACTAGACTTGTTCAGTTTGCTAATTAAATTTAAATTTTTGTTTTTCTTAGGAGTAGAAGATTATTAGCAAAGTGAACAAGTCTAATTTAACGGTTTCTGTTTAATAAACCGTGCTCCTAAGACAAACAAAAGATGGACAATTTGACTTTTGAGTTTGGATTTTATTGTTGTTTATTCCTTGGCTAAAGCGCAGAGACTCACCAGCGGTGAGATGCTACACTTGTGACCGTTTGGACACCATTAAGGTAGCCGCATTCAAACTTCGGAAAATTTGTTTTAATTGTTTTTATTTTTTTTTTTACTAAAAAAATTGTCACTTGGGAAAAGGTTTGTGTGCTTCTATATTTTTTTTGCTGGATTTCTTTTTATGTGTGTGTGTGTGTGTGTGATAATAAAAATAATATGTGTTTTAGTTATTTTTTGTTTGTCAGATGTTTGCATAATCCATTTCCATATAAATAGGTATCTTACCTGTATTTTTGTTTTGTTTTGTTTGCTTGTTTAGTTTTGTTATGTATTTTTTTACTTTTTCACTTTCTTTCCAGAATCATGTGGGGGGTTTTGTGCTTTTTTTTTCTTTTTTTTTGGGGGGGGGGTTTGCTTTTAGGGTTGTTTTTTTTTTTTTTAATACTTTTTCACTTTCTTTTAAGAATGAATCTAAGTTTATGCATGTATTCTCCCTAGCTGTAAACTGTGTCTATACTTGTTTCTTTCTTTCTTTTTTGTTGGTGTAAGTGGTGAATTGTTTATTCCAAGCAGTGGAAAATAAGATTGAAGATTCAATAACCCTTGGGTCCGTAATGTCATTCTCTGATCAAATTTTATAGAGTATACCTTTTAGCTTTGGGTGTTTCTTTTTGTAGCGGCAGTGCTGGTTTTTTGGGGTGGTCTATTTTTCTTTTAGTTGGGTTGGGGGAGGGGGAAGATGTTTTTAAGTTTTTTTTTTTTTTTTTTCTACATCAATCAATTTTGGCAAGGGAGGGTATGTCTTTTGTGACCGTTTCCGGCGGGGTGGTGGTGGGGGGGGTTTCGCCGTTCCTTGGTTAGTACTCTGAGGTGTGAGGTTGGTGAGATTTTTGTGTATGCCACAACCGTTTACACCCACCATCCAGACAAAACAGCTGCAATCCGACTTCGGGGATTTGTTGTTTGTTTCTACTGGGTTTTGTGTTTTTTGTTTATTTCTGCTGGGTTTTGTGTTTTTGCTTATTTCTACTGGGTTTTGTGTTTTTTGTTTATTTCTGCTGGGTTTTGTGTTTTTGCTTATTTCTACTGGGTTTTGTGTTTTTTGTTTATTTCTGCTGGGTTTTGTGTTTTTTCTTATTTCTACTGGTTTTTGTGTTTTTGCTTTATTTCTACTGGGTTTTGTGTTTTTGCTTATTTCTACTGGGTTTTTGTGTTTTTTGCTTATTTCTACTGGGTTTTGTATTTTTTGTTTATTTCTACTGGGTTTTGTAGTTTTTGTTTATTTCTACTGGGTTTTGTGTTTTTTTTTGTTTTATTTCTACTGGTTTTTGTGATTTTGTTTATTTCTTCTGGGTTTTGTTTTTTGTTTATCTCTACTGGGTTTTGTGTTTTTGCTTATTTCTACTGGGTTTTGTGTTTTTGTTATTTCTACTGGGTTTTGTGTTTTTGTTTATTTTACTGGTTTTGTGGTTTTTGTTATTTCTACTGGGTTTGTGTTTTGTTTATTTCTTCTGGGTTTTGTGTGTTTTGTTTATTTCTACTGGTTTTTTGTGTTGTTTGTTTATTTTACTGGGTTTGTGTTTTTTGTTGTTTTACTGGGTTTTGTGTGTTTGTTTATTTCTACTGAGGGTTTTTGTGTTTTGTGTTTATTTTTTTTACTGGGTTTTTTGGTGTGTTTTTTTTTTTTCTTCGGGGTTGTGTTTTTTTTCTTTGTTTCTTTGTTAGCTTCCTTGTGGAACAATAGATTGGCACATGTTTGCAATCCATTATGGATCGACATCACGTTTATTTATTCAGTACCTGCAAATCTATATTTTTTAGTTTTGTCCATCCACGACCTGGTCAAACATAAGGGTCAGCCCAGGACGGCCATCGCGTCGTGGGAAATCTCACATCAATCACACATAAAATGAGATAAAACCAAAACCAGATTCCTTAAAACGACTCTGTCCTTAGAGAGCAGCTTATACCACTTTCACTCATATCAGACGGAAAAAGCCCGATTCTCTCAGAAAGAGGATCTTTAGGGAGTCTGCGGTAAAATGCTTGTGCCTAATATCCTGAACATACCGACACTCCAGGAGCAGATGCTTGATGGTTACCCGCACATCACAAGTCACGCACCATGGGGTTCCCTCGCCTTTCAGCAAATGAACGTGAGTGATGTGACAATTACCCGTGTGTATCCTGGTTAGCACTGTCGCCTCCCTTCGGTTTTTAACACCCAGAGGGAAAACCTCTTCAGGTTGGGACGAATCTGAAAAAGTTTGTTGTCTGTTTGAGGGTTCCACTCCTCCTGCCAGAGGGAGTGCTTCTTAGTCTCGCTCCATAACTGAGCTATTGGTGCGTTAGGAGAGGGCTCAGAGCAGGCACCGCTGAACACAATGATTCAAGGTGACCCAGTAGCAGTGCAGGGCCAGTTAGGCTGAGGGGCCACAGGGTGGTCTGACGTGGCTGAGCTCCCTGTGAACTGCTGGCACACAGCCATGAGAAACTGAAATGTGCAGCATGAAAACAGTAGCCTGGTAACGTACAGAAGATGAGGCAGCACAAGAGAAAAACAAGTTTTTAAACAAATTAGGAAATACATTGCAGACTGTGCAATAAACTACCCCGCACTTTCGTAAGTCACACACACACACACACACACACACACACACACACACACACACACACACACACACACACACACACACACACACACACACACGCACGCACGCACGCACGCACGCACGCACACACACACACACACACACGCACACACACACACACACTCATTGCAATATAGTATTCAATGAAAAGGTTGATAGAGCTGCTAAAAATGCGGCAATGCGTTTTGCTTGTGCTGATACTTTGAACATACCAATGTCTGTCGATGAGAATTATACTTTGATCGAACAGGCATGCTGGAAACATGTTAGAAAAAAACAAGAAGACGCTGGATTTTCTCATCATCATGTTTCCTTTTCTGACCTTAATCATATTCTTTGTGTACGTTTTGGGCTGGATAAATTGCGTCTTAGATCGGTCATTTGTCTCATAAATAGACTTAAATTAAATGCCTTCCAAACGAAGTATGCTAAAAATGTGCGTTGCATATGTGATGGGACGATTTCAGTTAGTCATATTCTTTTTGACTGTCCCGTTTTAAAACAGTGTCTTCCCATCACACGTGAGAACTCTCTGGACAACATATTAAGCAACTGTGGGTTGCTGTGTGAACTCGCCTTATCGCTGCAGAAGAGTCCTATTGACAGTTTACTATAATGTTTATGAACATATCAGTAGCTTGTTTATGAGACAGAGACATTGATCCCGTGCTCTTTTGTTAATTTTCTAAAAAGTTCTGGTTGATTGTTTAGGGTTTTAATGTTCACTTTTGGTGTTTTTATTTACTTTTTGTTTCTACCATTGGTTATAAGTTCTACAAGTAACATTATTCGTTTGCTTTTTTTTGTTTTGGTTTTTTTGTCTAATATCACTTATGTGAACAGACATTAAACTGAAGAACAACACACACACACCATTTTTCATCTAGATGCTAGGTGTTCCTTGTGTTTTCAAAAGACAACTCTCTTCTAAACTGTGCATACTAGATAATGTGCGAGCAGCAGTATCACTGTAAGGTTTTACAGTAAATCAACCCCACCTTCCCTTCGTGCTTGTAGTCAGATGCACGCTGTTTTCCCTGTGTTGACAGTCTTCCCTACCATTCAGTTTGTCACCTCATGTGACAACGCTTTCACTGGTGTGTGTGTGTGTGTGTGTGTGTGTGTGTGTGTGTGTGTGTGTGTGTGTGTGTGTGTGTGTGTGTGTGTGTGTGTGTGTGTGTGTGTGTTGGATGTTGGTGTTAGGGTTGTTAGCTGGTGGTGAGGCAGTATAATGACCGACAAGAAGATGCTTCATGAAACGTGGAGTGTAGAATTATTGCTGGTTTGTCTTTTCGCTGGCTGGTATATGTGTTGTTGTTGTTGTTGTTGTTTGAAGCATGTGATGATGAAGAGAAATAAACATTTGAAGCTGGCCGTTGAGGTAAGACTCGGCATTGTGTGGGCTTGACTTTTTCCTTTTCCTTTCTTTTCCTTTCTTTTTTTTGTTTTGGATTGTGTTGTGTGGTGTGCTATTTTCTCAGTCAGTGAGTATTGATAATGCGCCTGTACGTGTGACCTTTTCAGTTTCTGTCTTTCTTGCTTGTTGTTGTTGTTTTTGTTGTAGTAATATTTGCTGTAGTGGTTGTTTGGATATTCTTTGCAAGTCGTTCTTTTCTTTAACCCAAAAAAAAAGTCTTTTTTGATAATGGTTTGATTTGTAGTCTGATGATTTGATCTCGCAAACAGAGTGCTGGTAGGTAGTTTGGATAGAAGTTGTTGAACATGAAATGATAAGTTGGAAAACACAGAACCACCATGAACACTCTTTGCTTTAAAATCAAATCATTGAGTAATTGACTAATCGCCTAAATGTTTCACTTCCTGGGCAACTAGCTCATCTTTTCATTCATTGATACATTAATTAATTTGACTCGTTATTTTTGTTATTCTTTCATTAAAGTTTTCTTGTATACAAAGCTATAAATACAAACGTTGACCCAGCTTGTTAATTTTGAAAATAAAGAAAACACACACACACACACACACACACACACACACACACACACACACACACACACACACACACACACACACACACACACACACACACAAACAGATAGGGTACAGGGCAATGATGCAATGCCTCTCCAAAAGCAAGGAAATGGGATTTAGACTAAAAAGAAACCTACTTTGCGCGATTAAAACAAACAAGGAAAGAAAAACACACACACACCTGTTCTTATATCAAGAAAAAGCTTCGAGAACGACTGTGGGTGTAACGATTAAAGGGAAGCAATGTACAGCAAAGCTTGCCACAGTTGAAACGCAATAGCTTCCCTTGGTATTTTCCTGTTTACAAAACCAGCCCCCCCCCCCCCCCCCCCCCCTTCCCCTCCAAAAAACAAAACAAACAAACAAAACACCAGGGATTTTTTAAGCAGCAAGCCAAGCCAGCCATAAACATTTGCAGTTATCTACTCATCCTGACAGTATGGGGTAATCTTTTTTTGTAAGACATTGCGAAACAAAGCAACCTCAAAAGGTGTCATACATGCAGTACAAAATGAACAGATATGTATAACGTACTTAGTGGCACTGAAGTGGAACAATAAAATTGTTAGAACTTCTTGCATCTACAAACATATTCTACATTTTGCCATTAAAGAAACAAGATCGTCAAAATCCTTTGTATTTCAGAAATGTTCACACAATCAATATGGCGATGAAGAAATCGAATAATGACAATTGTTTGTATCTTGAGCAGATTTATACATACTGTGTATAGTACAGATTGAAAGTAAAAATCATTATGATAGTTACTGTCTTCACAATTTCACACACTGTGTACAGATTAGGAGTATATCATTACAATAGTCACTGTCATCAGAATTATTAATTCATGTAATAATAAGGAATAGTATCATTACGATTGTCAGTATCTTTAGAAATATCAACACAGTGAGCTAATTAAAATACAATCGTTACAACAATCCGTTTAATCTAAATAATATTCATTTAAAAAGATATTGATAACAATCTGTATTTTTAAAATACCATGTAGTTTGCTTATGAAAAAATAAAGATTTCAATGCATAAAAACTATGATAACAATCTGTATTTTCAGAATACCATGCAATTGCAGATGAAGAAATGAAAGCATTATGTATCTTCGAAACGTTTGAACAGTTTTCATAATGAAAAATAAAATGCTTAACAACATTACATATCTTCAGAAACTGCACACACTTTGCTATGAAGAAATAACATCGTTAATGAATTTAATATTCCTGTTGCTCCAGAATCATATACAGCCTGTTAGTAATGAAACAAAAAAAGAAAAAAACTACTAAAATATTCTGTATCTTCAGAAACGTCATGTAATCTTCCCCTAAGGAACTAGTATCATTAAAAAAAATGTGAATGTTTTGAATAGATATTTATATGGAAAAAATATCCCAAAACACAAGCACAGCCTTGCAAGGACACCAAGTAAAGTGCAGCAGTCCTGTCATAGATTACATACATACTTTAATCGATGGCTGACTTCAAAGTGTTTGCAACAGACGACACTACATGATAATAATGTGTCACCTTCTGCCACTGATGGTCGCATGGCACTAGAGGCTCGTTTCTGAGTTGTTTTCTGTCTCCCATAGATAGGATATTCCATACAGAAAACAGATGATAATCGGAAAAAGAATAGAAAATTACTGCAAACTCAAATACTAGATTCCAAAAAGTAGCAAAATGAAGACAATACACGCGGCATGAGCTAGGGTGGTGTTTAAATGCGGGTTTGTGTTGTTTGTTTGTTTTTGTTTTATGCAAAAAGGAAACAACACTACGCCTTAACCCTAACCCTAACCTTACTCCTTGCTTATGATCAGGCTAAATAGCTCTATAATTTATTTCCTTATTAAAAAAGCGAGATCGTATCATCAGTATAGACTGCAGTAGTATAGTAGTGTTGTTGATGTGCGCAATGTCCTACTACTCCTCCAAGCCTCACAAGGAACACGCCGACCGAGTTGCTTCCCATGCCTCTGGATCGGCGGTCTTTTCTCGTTGTTGAAGGTGAGAGTTTGATGTTTTTGTTCTAGAAAAAAAAGAAAAACGAATTTACAGAAAAAACAAGCACAACAATTATACAACAAATCAAACGGAAAATAAATCAGCGATGAAATCAAATAGCAATCATAGAACAGTTTGTTAACCTCACAAGAAAAAAAAAAGCTTGATGAGCACACAAACAATATCAACAAAATACCCCTCCTCTCTCTCTCTCTCTCCTCTCTCTCTCTCTCTCTCTCTCTCTCTCTTCCTCTCCTTCTCTCTCTCTCCTCTTCCTCTTCTCTTGCGCGCGTGCGCGCGTGGATATGTTGTGCAAAATGACATATCTTTATTAAAACAACCACTGTTGCTGCTGCTACCCTTGCTGCTCTTGCTTTGCTGCTGCTGCTGCTGCTGCTGCTAGGTCTACAACTTCATCAAATACTCCCATTTGTCTAGGGAGTTTTTCTTTTTAAATAAATTCACAATGTAGCTGCTTCTGTTCCTACATAAGCTGTTGCTACAATGTTTCTGCTGCTGTTGTTTCTGAACTCGTTCGGATGAGACTAGAAACCGAGGCCTCGTGTGCGAACTCACGCAGAACATCTTGCGCACACCTTTCGGAAGAACAGGCCATCGTGTGCCAGTAGCAGTGGATGACATACTTATTAAAAAAAACCGAAACCAGCATGCACGCAGGTGTCGTGTTTAGACACCATCCTGAGGAAAAATTGGGGGATTGGAGTCCAGGGCGGCTCAGGGCTGTATATGGCAACGTTTGGTGGCTCCTGCGACGGTACTGGAACCATTCGTATCGGTCATTGCCTTTCCAATGGATCATTCCAGTGGCGTGGAGAGAGGGGGGTGGGGGAGGTCTGCTGCATGGGTAAAGTTTGCCCTCCATACTTACTTACCCAGGCTTTGTGCTCTTAAAGACTAGAGCGCAACTCCTTAGTCTTCCGAGACTGGATGGATGCCTACTACACTACTACTGTTTCTGAACTAAGTGAAGACAGTGGTGACAGCAGGAGGACAAAGTCAATAGCACTTCATGACCTGAATGTCCATACTATCTCTGCAACTGCTCAACCTCTCTGGTGAAAACTGATCTTCGAATAATTATAAAGATTTTAAAAGTATGACAAAATGCATGCATTAAAAATCAGTTAATGTGAAAATGCTAAGCTTGTCGGGTATTGTCAGATATTACCATTTATTTTGGCAACATTGAAGTCACAATTCTTGTCTTTCCAGATAGTTTTTTTTTTTTTTTTTAGTTTTAGCGTTTTGACTGTGGTCTGGGCTATGCTAGAGAGAACGTCAGGTTTCGATCTTTCATCCGGCACTATATGCTGTATGATATTCCTGCACGATACCATGCCATGTACACGCCTTGCAGCAAGATAGAGAAGGAAGCTCTGGTTGTCTGCAGTGTGGGTGGTATCTGGTTGTAATAATTATATTATGGTCTGGTGTTGGAGTTGTCTGGTGGAGTGATTGTCTCGGTGTGGCTATAAACTGTGTGGTATGGTATGGTATGGTATGGTATGGTATGTATGGTATGGTATGATGGTATGGTATGGTATGGTATGGTATGGTATGGTTTGGTTTGGTTTGTTGGTTTGGTTTGGTATGGTATGGTAAGGTATGGTGGTCTGGTCTGGTCTGGTCTGGTCTGGTCTGGTCTGGTCTGTATGGTATGGTATGGTATGGTTGGTTTGGTTTGGTTTGGTTATGGTTGGTATGGTATGGTATGGTATGGTATGGTATGGTATGGTATGGTATGGTATGGTGTGGTATGGTATGGTATGGTATGGTATGGTATGGTATGGTATGGTATGGTATGGTATGGTAAGGTATAATGGTATGGTATGGTATGTGCATTTTGTGCACATACTGCCAATTTGTCAACTCTGTCAAGAGAATGTGTGTGAGTGAGGGAGATACTTGTTAATTGACACCCTTACTAAAAGGCTCAGTAAAGCTTGAGAGAGAGAAACAGAAATCTTTATGCGAGAGTGAAATCTCCTTCAGAGTAGCTGTGTATTTTCTGTGGTGACTTATAGCTATCTGAAGTTGTTATTATTATTATTATTATTATTATTATTATTATTATTATTATTATTATTATTATTATTATTATTATTATATTATTATTATTATTATTATTATTATTATTATTGAATTCCCTGTTAAAGATGTCGTGATAATACACCCTGACTATCAATACCTGCAATATGTGTGACTGCTCCACTGAATGTTTAAACAACAAGTATGGCATATTCTTTAACAATAGAGATGTAACAATGTTGGGGAAGCATGTAAAAAAAAAAAGATGTGTAGCATACACATCTGTACGTCAATGCTATGCATGTATGGAGTGGTAGTGGTGGATGATGATGACGATGATGATGGTGATGATGACTGATGATGATGGTGATAATGATGATGATGGGGATGATGATGAAGATGATGATGAGATGATGATGAGGAGTGACGACGGACGAGAGAGGACGAGAGAGACGACGACGACGACGACGACGACGACGACGCGACGACGACGACGATTGATGATGTGATGATTACGATGATATTGATGATGATGATTGTGATGACGACGAGATGAGACGACGACGACGATAACGACGACGAAATGATGACGACGACGACG
>CM060333.1:3405428-3412928 GCA_030674155.1 Stramonita haemastoma | reverse complement strand
TTATCGTTTCTTTTTTTAACAAAGTATTTATTTTAACTTTATTGTAGGGAGAAGGAAGTTCTAGAGGTTGCTTGAATCTTCTTTTTGAAGCATTCATTTTATATCTTATAGGATAAATTTTGTATTGATTTACAAAAGAAGTTGTATGTCAAGGTGCTGCTAGATACATTTGCGCAATTTCGTTTAATTGATTTCTCAATTTCTTCTTTTTAATTTCTTTTGTTACATAAGAATCTTATATGAGCGGTCGTATATAGCCCGTATTTTTTTTTGCTTATAATAATGCTCGTCTTGATTTATTTTTCATTCGAATCAAATTTCTTTGGCTTCTTTTTGCTGGTTGACTGGCTAATTGGTTGGCTGTTTGCTGTTGGGTAGTTGTTTAGTTTGGCTAACTTTGTTGGTGGCTTACTGCTTAGTAGGCTGGCTGCTGAATTGGATAGTTATTCAGTTTGACTGTTTTGGGGGGTTGATTTCTGCTTGGTTGGCTGGTTTTTTTGGTTGGTGAGTTGGTTGACTGGCTAGTTGGTAGGTTTGGTTGAAAGATTTCGCGGCTCAATGATCTTCTCCTTCTTCTTCGAACGCTCAGAAAACAACTAGTGTAGTCTGTTATATGGGGAAAAAAACATTCACGCTGCTGTTAAGCGCCTGACAAGTCAGGCCCAGCACACTCAACTTGGCAACAAACAGACTTGTCTTTTAAGTCTTTCTGGAAAAAACAACAACAACAGGAGAATAGACAAAGAAAGAAGAAAATAGAGAAGGAGGAGTGAAAGGAAGAAAAGGAATAAGACAGAAACAAAGTGAGTGAGAGAAAAGAGGGCATTTCTAGCACAGAAATTTCCAGAATGTGGGGGGGTGTGTTGTTTACACTGACAGCCTCCTGCATTCCCACAGGGAAAAGTTGACTGATTGGTAGGCTGTTTATTTAGTGCGTCAAGTCAAGTCAAAATGATCTTCATTGAGGGTAAAAGATAAGTTTACACAACTTTATTTCATCCTTCCCGAACAAAAAAATATCATGAAATTGACTTCTAAAACATTCAAAGATAAATATAACCTTTGCTGAAAAAAAACTAAAATAAATGAGGATTTCCTGCCAACAAATCTCTCAAGATAAAAGCAACAAACCAAAGACAGTACAACATAAGCTCACGTCATACATACCAAATGATAAAAATACAAATAACATGGGCATGAATAAAACAGCAGCCAAATGTGAGGTAGTATGAACATAAAGCGGACTTATAGTTTGCCATCAGATGTTTCTTCAAAAGTTTCTTAAAATTTGTTTTGAAGGAACTGATTTCAGAAAAGGAGGTAGGCTATTCCACAATGATATTCCTGAAATGTGTAGATTTTTGTGTCGGGTTTTCTAGCTCTCCTTACAGTTTCTTCCTTCACGATATGTTTGACTTTTTGTTAATGTTTTTTACAGCATATTGTGTGCTATGTAACTTCGGGGGGTTGGGGCCTTTTTTTTGTCATTTCAGCCGTTTGCTTGCTTGGCTTTCTGCTATTTTGTGGATGTTTGCATGTATGTAAATGATCTAGATGCAAGCGCCACTTTGAGAAACCAGTCTCTGATGCCTCTCCCCTACGACCACATGGGTTGTGGGAATACCTTTAACATGTAGTTGTATAGTTGTAGTAGTAGTATAGTAGTAGTAGTATAGTAGTAGTAGTAGAGTGTAGTGTGTGTAGAGTAGCAGTAAGAATAGTTCACTATGTACTTACATATCAGCTAGTAGTAGCAGTCAGTAGTAGTAGTAGTAGTAGTAGTAGTAGTAGTAGTAGTAGTAGTAGTAGTAGTAGTATATATCATCAATATCAGTCATCATGCATCACACATCAATCATCATCACACACATCATCATCTCACATCATCAACGCTTTGTAAGAGTAGCATCGGTGCCCGTGACAGATACATATACAGATACACACGGGAGTGAAAAAAGATATTGTATTGTATTGATATAATAGAATATAAATAAATAAATAAATAATAAAAAATAAATCATCGTCGCGTCGTCGTCTGTCGCGGTCGTCGTCGTCGTCGTCGTCGTCGTCGTCATCGTCATCATCATCATCATCATCATCATCATCATCATCATCATCATCATCATCATCATCATCATCATATCATCATCATCATCATCATCTCGTCGCGTCGTCGGTCGTCGTCGTTGTCGTCGTCGTCGTTCGTCTCGTTCGTCGTCGTCGTCGTCGTCGTCATCATATAATGTTCTAGAATATTTCCATTCAGGTATTTGTCGTCATACGGAAGAAATCAAGCCTAGTAATCCCTGTAGAGTGGTGAAGTAAATGAGTGAAAGAATCATCATCGTCGTCCATTTTCATCATCACTGCTACAAATAATACCACCAAGAAACCACCTGAAGCATCGTCAATAACATGAAGATAGCATGACTAACAGCTGTAGCGGCAACAGGAACTGGCAACAACTACAGTAAACATCAGCAAACAACAAAAATAAAATTCAAACAGCAATACTAACAACAGCAGCAGCAGCAGCAACAGCAACACAAGAACAACAACAAAGAAAACAACAGCAGCGACAATAAGACCACAATAACAACTAAAACCACTACCAAAAACCCAAACAATTTGAAAACTCTACTGGCAAAAAAATCCCCAACAAACCAAAACAAGACAACCAACACCAACTTTCCTTTGACAAGAAATGAGACTTTAATCGGAAACTGCAACAAAAAAAAACACGCAAAAATATAAATAAAAAATAAACAAACCAACCAGCCGAATAAACAAAACTTACAACAGCTAAATTTGAGGGTACACTCTATTTGGTGAAATAATATACTACAGCCTTCAATATACACTAACTGATACACACACGCGCGCGTGCGCACCCCGAGAGAAAGAGACACAGAGAGACAGAAGACAGACAGACAGACAAGCAGACAAACAGCAAACCAAACATTAAGCAAAAAAAAAAAATCCCAGCTAAACGGTAAAAGTAGAGAAAGGAGAGGTAGCCATGATGTTCTAAGTTACAAAAAAACAACTGTGGTATTGGCATTGGGACTGTGATTCGCTATAACCCTTACGTTTCAGCTTCCTACCGCTGTTTGGCATTTGTCAGAGCTGATGGAGTGTAGCGCTGTGATATGTTTGACATTCAGCAGTATGTATACTGACAATACCAGTGTCCTTTTTATTAGACGTTTCACGCCTGATCTTGTATATACTGATATACAATTACATTTTTATGTCGTTTTTTTGTGTTAAGATTGCAATTGCCATTGTTAATCCTATTGCTAACAATGTAATCATTCCTGCTTTTATTACCATTTCTCTCATTATTATCATTGTGTCAAACTTTTTAGCACCATCACCGTCATCTGTTTATTTATTATTGTAATTGTCATAACTATTATTTGTAGTATTATCATTTTGTCATGGGCATTATTATCATAATAATCTCGTGATCACCACATTATCATTTTCAATATCATCAGTCACCATCATCGTCATCATCACCATGGACAGGAACAGGTTTTGTTTTAAGGAATCTAATTTTGGTTTTATTTCATTTTAGGTGTAATCGATATGGGCTTTCCCACAGCGCGGTTGCTGTCCTGGGCTGACGCTTATGGTTGACCAGGATGTCAATACAAGCAAGGGCATTCAAGTTGGTTTTATACCCCATTTTAATTTGTATATAATTGCACGGTTTTAGTTAAATCAAGTTTGAAATGTGAGAAGTGACAGCCCCGATATGGCCTGCGTGGGCTATAAACAAAATGATTGGATTGGATTGGATCATCACCATCACCCCCATCATCATCAACGATCGTCATCACCACCATCAGGATTATCAGCAGCAGCAGCAGCAGCATGATCCTTACCATTTTCATACTTAAATGTTTTTATCATCACTATAATAGATATAGTAGTAGTAGTAGTAGTAGCAGCAGCAGCAGCAGCAGCCAGCAGCAGCAGCAGCAGCAGTAGTAGTAGTAGTAGTAGTAGTAGAGTAGTAGTAGAGTAGAGTAGTGTAGCAGTAGTAGTAGTAGAGTCAGCAGCAGCAGCAGCAGCAGCAGCAGCAGCAGCAGCAGCAGCAGCAGCAGCAGCGGTGGTGGTGGTGTGTAGAAGTAGTAGTAGATCTACTTGTTTGTTCTGTAGGATGCAACTTTAAACTTGCATATTTTCTTTCACAATGTCAATTTTTCGTAAGAAAAGAAAATCAAAGGAGAGAAAAACAGTACATAAACACTACCCAACTGTTTTTAATTTTAAAAGTTAGATGAGAGAGAGAGAGAGAGAGAGAGAGAGAGAGAGAGAGAGAGAGAGAGAGAGAGAGAGAGAGAGAGAGAGAGAGAAGACAGACAGACAGACAGACAGACAGACAGACAGACAGACAGACAGACAGACAGACAGAGTGAGAGACAGTCAGACAGGCAGATACAGACAGATAAAGACAGGCAGACAGTTTATACTTTGTATGGCAGTGCAAATTTTCACAAATTGAATACCCTTATACAACCATTCCTTTCTCCATCAATTATTTAGATAAAAGATTCACCACACACACAACACACACACACACACACACACACACACACACACACACACACACACACACACACACACACACACACACACACACACACACACACACACACACACACAAGAAGGCTATCACTTACTAGAAGAGGCATCGTGGAGCAGGGCCAAAAAGGCTTATTATCCAAAGGAGCGCATATCAGAAAGGTCTTCATACACTGTCCCTAATTTAAAGGATATCGATCGCTCTGAGATCAATACAATTTTTTCACAGCAAGAAAGGTTAGGGCTTTATTTTTTCGGATAAAACTGAATGCGTTCATCACTAAATATAGCAAAAATATAAAATGTTTGTGCGGTGAGAAAATTACAAACAGTCACATAATTTTTGAATGTAAGAGTCTAAAACCATTCTTACCCTCTTTCTCGGAAAAATCCTTGGATAAGATTTTTAAAAATCTTCATTTGGCATTTCGTATAACAAAATCTTTAATGAATAATTCTTTAGGAAATTTGTTATAGTTTTAAATCATACTAGAATTGTTATGTATTTACTTGTTGTTATCACTGTTTAACCCAAATCTATGTACTGTATACATTATTAAGAAAAGACACCCATTTTACTGCACACATCCATCAACATACTAGACCCTCCCCTTCGCTTCCCATCGTCTAATATCACTTTGAGTGAACAGACGTAAAATCGAAGCAACAACAACAACACACACACACACACACACACACACACACACACACACACACACACACACACACACACACACACACACACACACACACACACACACACACACCACACTAACACTCACACACACACACACTAACACACACAACACACACAACACACACAACAGACAGACGGACAGACAGAAAGGGGCGTAGAAGAAAGAGAAGAAGAGAGAAGGAGAGAGAGAGAAGAGAGAGAGAGAGAGAGAGAGAGAGAGAGAAGAGAGAGAGAGATTGATATGGAGAGAGAGAGAGAGAGAGAGAGAGGAGAGAGAGACAGAGAGAGAGGAAGATTAGAAAATAGAAAGGAGTGAACAACTTCAAGAGTTTTAGTGAAGAGAGAGAGAGACGCCAGTCCAAGGTAATTCAATTTTTGGAGAAGATGAGAAGGACACAGAAGAGACCACAGAGACAAGAGAGTGGATGATTTAGAATATGCTTAAGGTTAGTGGTAACTTTATACTCTTTTCATTTAGACATCTTTTTATCTTGCCTTTGCTTGAGACCTTTGTTTTGATATGACAGATTTTACATTTCTTTTGTTCCAACAACCGCTTTGACATCATGGGAAGGCCTTTGCATGTGTTCTTCTGGTTGGGGTCTTCTTCTGGTCTGGCATCAAGCTGCCTTCTTCAGTTTGTCTATAGTCCTCGCTGTTGTTTTTTGTTGTTGTTGTTGTTGTTGTTGTTCGTTTTCTTCTTCTTCTTCTTCTTCTTTTCTTCTTCTTCTTCTTCTTCTTCTTCTCTTCTTCTTTCTTCTTCTTCTTCTTCTTCTTCTTCTTCCTTCTTCTTCTTCTTCTTCTTCCTTTTCTTCTTCTTCTTCTTCTTCTTCTTCTTCTTCTTCCTTCTTCTTTCTCTTTCTTCTTGTTCTTCTGTTCTTCTTGTTCTTTCTGTTTTCTTCTTTTCTTGTTCTTGTTCTTGTTCTTGTCTTTCTCTTCTTCTTCTTCTTCTTCTTCTTCTTCTTCTTCTTTCTTCTTCTTCTTCTTCTTCTTCGCTTCTTCTTCTTCTTCTTCTTCTTCTTCTCTTCTTCTTCTTCTTTTCTTCTTCTTTTCTTCTTCTTCTTCTTCTTCTTCTTCTTCTTCTTCTTCTCTTCTTCTTCTTCTTCTTCTTCTTCTTCTTCTTCTTCTTTGATGGATTCATGAGATTGAAGTTAGGGGTGGTTGAACCACTGGGCTAAAGCGTCTGTCATTACGAGCGGAATGAAAGCCACTAGTTGAAAAAACACACCAACAAATTGTCAAAGATGTAAAACGAAAAGAAAATAGAAGAAAAAAAAACACATGTGACGCGGCAACAACCTCGATGAGACTTTTGACACTGCTTTCAGAGAAGTGAAGAAAGAACTCAACACTGCAGGAAGCGGTAAGATAATGGTAAAAAGAAAAATAAAACAGGCGAGATTCTGATTATTCCATTGTTAGAGAGGGAAAAGCTGTACAGGAATTCTGCTTGAAATAATATACACGAGCAGGCAAGTATGCAGACGCAGGTATGCATTACGTATGTTGTGCGTACACACACGCGTACATACACACACACAGAGAATCACAGACACACAACACACAAACTCACACTCAAATCACTCACACTCACACACTCACACTCATCCACCCTCACACACATACACACACGCGCGCGCGCGCGCATGCGCGCATGCACAAACGCACACGCACGCACGTACGCACTCACGTACGCACACACAACACATCGATGTCATACAAGCAGACAGAAAGTCACACAGGGAGAGAAAGAGAGGGACAGAGAAAGAGCGAGAGAGACACAGACAGAGACAGAAAGAAAGAGAACTTCAAACAAATCAAACACGCATACACATGGACATAGAATGCTATCAGCTTCCTGGAAAAGATACCTTTACTGGCAAACGTTCGGCTGCATATCACATACTAGTGGTAGCCAGCATTGTTGAAACTTGCACACTAATGTGGGTCTTCCTCCTTCTGCCAGACCCCAATGAGCCTCAATTGTTCAACATGGAAGATAGTGTTTCCGTGATGCTATTTAGCGCATCTTCTATTACATGTACATGTCATGAGAATAATAATAAGAAGAAGACGGAGAAGAGGCAAAAGTTTCGAAGAAGAGCAACAACTACAAAAAGAAGAAGATAAAAAAGCAGAAGAAGAACAGAAAGAAAGATCAGAAGAGATTACTAAGAACCAGTTTTTAAAAAATATAGTCTACCAATGGT
>CM060333.1:3368179-3370679 GCA_030674155.1 Stramonita haemastoma | reverse complement strand
AAAAGCGGAACAGGATTTAAAGTGTGCGCAAGATGTTCTGCGTGCGTTTGGACACGGGGCCTCGGTTTACAGTCTCATCCAAAGGACTTTTGGGGGCAGTGGAGTCAGCACTGATGTTAACTCCAGAGGAAAAATCCCCTTGAACGAGATTCGAACCCGGGTCAGCAGATGTGTGTGTGCGTGTGTGTGTGTGTGTGTGTGTGTGTGTGTGTGTGTGTGTGTGTGTGTGTGTGTGTGTGTGTGTGTGTGTGTGTGTGTGTGTCTGTCTGTCTGTCTGTCTGTCTGTCTGTCTGTCTGTCTGTCTGTGTTTGTGTGTGTCTGTGTCAGTGTCTGTGTGTGTCTGTGTGTGTCTGTCTGTGTGCATGTGTCTCTGTGTGTATGTATGCGTGTGCGCGTGTCGAATTCAATCCAGTTATAGCATACATCTCTACCACCACAACTACCACCACCACCACCACGTCACGCTATAACTGGGATGAAAACTGGTTAAGAGCTAAAGGTCAGCTGCAAAGTGTGCACTTATAAACAGACACATACATGAACACTGTCATTACCAGGAAGTCTTCAGTCGCTTGACGTATCAACGGGGGCGGAATAGCCTATTGGTCAGAACATTGCGCTCGCAATTTGACGAACAGGGTTCGATTCCCGGTCGAGGGGATTTTTCCTCTGGAGTTAACATCAGTGCTGACTCCACTCCCCCCAAAAGTCCTTCAGATGAGACTGTAAACCGAGGCCCCGTGTGCGAACGCACGCAGAACATCATGCGCACACGTTAAATCCTGTTCCGCTTTCCGTAAGAGTAGGCCATCGTGTGCCGGTGGGAACAGATGACACGATTTTACAAAAACTGCATGCACACAGGGACTGAATGTAAAAAAGAACACGAGCGCTTATTCCATTATCCTCCATATAAAAGAATAAATAAATAAATAAAAGAATAAACGGTCTGGCCAAGCAGCAAGGTCAGACCAGGTTAAAGGTCACCCCGTGAAGGAACAGGCTTAGATCTACATACGCCAATTCTAAAAGAAGATATAACCATTACTAGAGGTTCATAAACATTATCGTGTTCTGTCGCTTTGCTCCTCTGCTTCTGCACGTCATTCTGTCTGTCCGTCTGTTTGTCTCTCCGTCTGTCTTTGTCTATCTGTGAGGAAAAAAAATATTGACACTCAAAGAATATAAAGACATCAAAAGGGGCTCAATAATTAGTACAAGATATAGGTAATGGGAGACAACTTTGTGATACAGAAAAAGAATATTTTGAGAAAATCCCAGACACATTAAAAAAATATCACGAGTACGCCATTTTTTTAATGAAAGCAAAGATTTGTTCAGTGTTTCTCCTGAAATGATATGAGAAATAATATCAGTAAAACTTTCATACACAAGGTAATGAAGACGTAATACAATGACTAGAATTTAGAGACTTAAATATAGAGATGGTAAATTAAAAAAAAATCGCTATAGCGACAAATAAAATAGAAATATTTCATCACAAACACACACAAACAGACACCACACACAACACACACACACACACACACACACACACACACACACACAGTAAAACGATTTGAAATTTTGATGAAGCAACGAACACAGAGAGAAAGATGTAAAAGTTATCTGAAAATTAATTTACTTCGAATAACTTAATACTTCTCATCTGAAGAATTCTATACCTAAACTTTCTAGCGATGTAGTTTCTCTTCCCTGTTGCAAAGAACTTAGCAAAAAGAAAAGCCAAAATCTAGGAAAAAAATAAACTCGTTTAATTATGTGTTTTGGTAGATATTAACTTTTTAGTCAATTAATAGTTTGTGTATGGCCAGTCTCAGTCCTGATAAGTATTACTTACTGTTTGTGTTACTGATGATACTCTTCTTGTTGATAATATCACTGTTGTTTGATTTTGTAATGTTTCATTTGTGTTGTTTTAATGTTCTAGCCATGCATTTTTGTATGCGTGTATGATCCCTGTGTGTGTGTGTGTGTGTGGTGTGTGTGTGTGTGTGTGTGTGTGTGTGTGTGTGTGTGGTGGGTGGGTGGGTGGGTGGGTGGGTGTGTATGTGTGTATATGTGTTCGCATATTTGTGTGCGTGTTTGTGTGTCTGTGCATGTGCGTGTGTGTATGTGTGTGTATTTGTGTGTGCGTGTGTGTATGCGTGCGTGCATGTTTGTGTGTGTTTGCGTGTGCCTGTTTGTTCATTTGTACGTTTGTGTGTGAATCTACACGAGAGAGAAGGAGAGTAGTAATTACATAAACATAGGTTAAAAAAAGAAAACTTGAACAAAGAGAGTGAATAGAGAAGCAGGCAAAAGGAAACCAAATACAACTGCTGAAAAGAAAACTCAGCTTCTACTTTATCATTTTTCATTTTCCAGAAAACAAAATGTCTTTTTATTTCTGTTACTTTTCGTTTTCTTTTGTGTTTCTCTAGTTGTGTCGTAGTTGCTTTATTTTGGATTATTTATTGCATAGTTGTTGTTTTTTTAA
>CM060333.1:3358179-3363179 GCA_030674155.1 Stramonita haemastoma | reverse complement strand
CTAAACTTGTCCATTTCTCGTTTTGTAATTTTCTGCAGTGTATAATTTCAACTTGTGATAACTTTTCATAGAGTTGTCCGATTTTCAGTCTGTTTTTTTGTATTGTATGGCCATTTTTTTTGCAGATTGATAAAATGTCAATAACTAAAAATTGACCTCAGGTGCAATGCGACACCGTAAAGGGTGGAGCGTCACATATGACACACAGCAACAGTTGTTGTTTGATCATTCGACAAAGGATAAGAAAAACATGTATACATGCGGAGCAGCGGTACGACAGAACATGTCATGGCTGAGTTTTCTTCGCTAAAACGTATCTCCTCGGTCAACTAATAAGCATACAGGCATAAACCAAATGCGTGGGCCTGCAATGTGGCGACCAGTTTTTTTACAGGAGAGAAGAGGAGTTGGAGTTTCACACAGAGAAAACCCCCATTGCTGTAAGTAGTTTATACAATGCCCCGGCATGACAACAAGAAAACAACACAACAACGTTGAAAAAATACAAAAAGAGCCAATATAAGATAAGAAAAAAGAGGAAAGACAGAGAAAAGGGATGAACAGATGAAGGAAGAAAATGGCTTACAAAAAAAAAATGAGGAAGAAAGAAAAAAAGAGGGAAAAAAACACAACAGAAATTCGATTTAGGCTTGAAACCAAACTATCGCCTAGAGCCCTATACAGCGCTAAAGACAACAAAAAAGACCAAGAAAAGAAAAACATAGAAAAAAAGCAATCATGCAGAAGACAATAGGAGAAGACAAACAAAACTACAAACACAAAAACATAACTTATGAGTGAGACAGACAGAGAGACAGACAAACGCTCAAAACGCATGACAAACCAAACAAAAAAAGAACAACAGGAAAAGATAATGAAAACTATGCAGGTAGGCAGACATATTGAAGAAGTAAAAAAAAAAAAGTCATAAGAAGAAAAAAGAGGAGATGAGAGATAAAGAGAAAACATAAAAGAAAGAAAACAGACAGAGACAGGAGACAGCAGCAGATTGAAAGAAGAAAAAAAAATCGTTTTTTTTTTTATTCGTTCAGTCCAAAGGAAAGTTCAAGAAGTCAGACAAAGAGAGACAAACAACCAGACAAAACAACAAACAGACAAAGGAACAAATAGACCAAAAAAACAAACAGACAAAAAACCAGACACTCACAATCAAAAGACAAAAAGAAATACAGACAAACTTTAAAAACCAAAGTAACTAAACTAGATACCAGACATATATTTGAACAGAACCGAGATAGAGATAAAACAGACATGCACAAACAGATATCGTCATCATCATCATCATCATCATCATCATCATCATCATCATCATCATCATCATCATCATCATCATCATCATCATCATCATCATCATCATCGTCGTCGTCGTCGTCGTCGTCGTCGTTGTCGTCGTCTCGCGGTTATGTACACATCTAAAAAAGTAGAGGAAAAACAAAAAAAAGGAAATTAAAATCAACCATAATAAGCAGAAACAGGAACAAAGCATGAAAAACAGAGAAAGAACATGACAGGTTTTAACTGAAAAAAATGATCATTTAGTGAACTGATAAATTGACAGGTAAAACGAAAGACACTTAAGATAGGGAAGGAAGCATAAAGTCTTGAAACCGAACAGAGAGAGAGACTGAAAGAGGGAGGAGAGAGAGAGAGAGAGAGAGAGAGAGAGAGAGAGGAGAGAGAGAGAGAGAGAGAGAGAGAGAGAGAGAGAGAGAGAGAGAGAGAGAGAGAGAGAGAGAGAGAGGAGAGAGAGGAGAGGGAGAGAGAGGGGGGGGGGAGGAGAGAGAGAGAGAAGAGAGACAGAGACAGACACAGACACCGACACAGACAGACAGAGACAGGCACAGACACAGACACAGACATGCAAACAGACAGACAGCTGAAGAGACAGACAGACAGACAGACACACACACGCACGCACGCACGCACGCACGCACGCACACACACACACACACACACACACACAGAAAGAAAGAAAGAAGAGAAACAGACAGAAAGACAGGGAGACAGAGCGATAGACAGAGGCAGACAGAAACAGGCACCAAGGGAAAGACAGAGCGAGAGAAGGAGAGAGAGAGACACAAAAGAGAGACAGATAGACAGACAGACAGACAGACAGACAGACAGACAGACAGACAGACAGACAGCGAGACAGACACAGAACAGAGCAAGGACCAGAATTTTTTTTTTCTGAAGGGGATCTTGCAAACAATGATGTTTCCCAAGTCTTAAGAAACACATATACAGGGAGCCGATTACCAACATAAAAAAGACAAGTGCCACAAAAAGCAAAACCTCCACAGGACTGAACCAAAGAGAGAGAAAAAAGAAAGAAAAAAGAGAAAGGAAGAAGAAGAGAAAAACAGAACAAAATTTTAAAAAGCAACTTGTCTGTCTGATAACCTTATGTTGTTTTGTTTTGAGTTTCTATGTGTTTGTGTCTTTTCTTCGTTTCATCTAGTTAATTTTTGTCATTCTTGCTTTCTTTAGTTTGTTTTGTTTTTCTCTCCTACAGACAGATTGACAGACAGATCCAACTCCAAACAAAGCCAAGTAAAGAGAATGAGAGCTGAAAACTTTAGCTTAACTCATTCCACACCACAGGGCAAACTTCACGGCAACTTGAACGCGAAACTCTCTGTTCAATACCCGGATTTTACGACTAAGTAGGCTCACTTCTAAATTCCTTTTCAGCCTCGCATTTAACGGTTAAATGGAAGCTGAATTATGCTGGGGTTTGTGACAGAGATTTGTTTATGATGCGCATGTCTAAATGCACACGAAAAGTATGGATAGCATAATGATTTGGGGGATATTGATGCTTTCTTGGTATCAATAGCGTTAACGACATCTTCAGATATTTGAAATTGGTAAGGAATATGGACAGTTGTTTTTTATCTAAAAGAAAAGAAAACACAAAAGTAATGAAATAAAGATAAGCAATCTATTGTGTTTTTATTTGTTTGCTAACAAGTTTGTTTTGTTTACCTCTTTGTTTGTATGGTATTTGCTACACGTTTTGATATTTTTTATGCTGCATGTTTATAATGTGTGTATTTTTGTGTATCTTTCTCTTTGTGCTTGCGTGTGCATGTTCACGCGTATATATGTATATACTTATATACAACAAAGTTTCACAATGACGTTAATAAAAATTGATGTCATACCATCACGTCATCGCAATAAACACCCCCTGAGGAAGGCGAGAGCCAAAATATTGGGGAACCATAATATGCTGGTTGTTTTACTTTCGCTATGTGTTTTACTTATATATATATATATATATATATATATATATATATATATATATATATATATATATATATATATATATATATATGTACATATATATATATACATATATATATATAGATAGATATAGATAGAGAGATAAATATATAGATATAGATATAGATAGATAGATAGATAGATAGATAGATAGATAGATAGATAGATAGATAGATAGATAGATAGATAGATAGATAGATAGATAGATAGATAGATAGATAGATAGATAGATAGATATTACCCGTTCAATCTGTTGGATCGTTTACCAGCTGGGAAAGAGATTTGTTTGACAAAGAAAGAGAAAGACACTTGACATCAGGTGAAGACTGCTTGTCGAAGTGGAAGTTACAATCCCAGAGAGTGACACGCTTTTTTGGGAGAGGGGCTGTAGCGATCAGTTAAATGACTGAAACTCTTGATCCATCAAGATGTTAGAGTGTTTTTACAGTCAGGAGTTGGAGGGAAAAGACAGCAGAAAGTAACAGAATAGCCTGGTAAGTTGAGGTTGAGTTCAGAGACTTCAAAAAAGTAGTGAGAAAGGAAGTGGCAGAAAGAAAGAGCTACTTGTTCTTTTTCCTTTGCTTTTGTATTGATATCTTTGGCTTCTCTTTTCTTTTTTCAGTCTCCATTTTCATTTTCTTAGTCTTTTTTTTCCAATTTTCTTTTCACCTGAAATTTCACGCAGATCATTCTTGTCACAATGCTCTATGCTGCTGTGTTTATACTTTGTTTGTCTCCATTTTGTGTCTATATATTATAAGCCAGTGGTACCTTGCTAATGACAAAACATATGGATAAAAGGACGTTGCCCGTGAAGAAAAAATCAATACCATTCATTTTTCTTTACGGCTCTGTTTTTTCTTCCTCCACTCGCCAGTTTAGAGGTACAAGCATTAAGGTTCCAGCATTGAAAGAGAAGAATTACATGGTGCCACCTAATTATCGTGCTGGTGTAAACATGTTGTTTTATGTAGAAACAAGAGAACCCATATCCTAGCGGTTTTGCAGATCATCTAGCTCTGGATTTGAAGTTTCTTTGTAGTCTGCTATGTTGATGTTTTAGTGTAGGAACTTGTCTTGGAATTTTAAGTTTCAGTGAGCTACTTAACTTTTAAGAACTTTTAAAAATTAGTTTTCAACTACATGCCTTTTTTTCGTCAATTCTTTTTTTTTTCCTATTCTTATACTACTCGTTGCTTTCCTTGATTTTTTTCTTTCATCCCTTTTGAATGGTTTTCCTTCTTAAAGTGCATTTTCTTCAAAATCTTCTTGATCATCATTCTCATTTCTATTTGAAAAGACATTTTGCACTGTTTTCTTTTCCCTCTCTCATTTCTTTTATTCTTCTACTATCCTTCTCATCGCCAGGCTGTTTCTGTTCAAGGACCAGTGGTACCTTACTGAAGACATAGGTATCTATGGAGGAAAACGACGTTGTTCGTCAAGAAAAATCAATACCCTTTTCTTTATGGCTCTGTTTTTTTCTCGTATTCGCCAGTTCAGAGTTACAAGGATTAAGGTTCCAGCACCAAAGAGGAAAGCTACAGGCTGCCAGCTTATCATTAGGCTGATGACAGCATGTTGTGTTTTATGGAAACAAGAGGATCAGTATCCTAGCGGTGTTGGTTGCTGCTTCAACATGCTGTGCTAGTCATCTAGCTCTGGTTTTGTATTCTACTATGTTTCATGCATTT
>CM060333.1:3330679-3335679 GCA_030674155.1 Stramonita haemastoma | reverse complement strand
ATACATACATACATACACACCCTCCACTCTAGCAAATCAATTAACTCAATGCACTGATTTAACCCATCATTTAACCATCTAGAATACTTATAAACTACGTGGCTGAGCTCCATAAAAGCGACCAACAAAATATAAATAAAATGCATGTAGCTGCAAGGTTAAACACGTTCCTTTCTAAAGTAGACAAAAATGTAGAAGCATGAACATATAGTAGTAGTAGTAGTAGTAGTAGTAGTAGTAGTAGTAGTAGTAGTAGTAGTAGTAGTAGTAGTAGTAGTAGTAGTAGTAGTAGTAGTAGGCACCCATCAGTCTCGGAAGACTATGGAGTTGCGCTCTAGTCTTTAGAGCGCAAAGCCTGGGTAAGTAAGTATGGAGGGCAAGCTGTTACCCATGCAGCAGACCCCCCTCTCCACGCCACTGGAATGATCCATTGGAAGGGCAGTCGCCGATACGAATGGTTCCAGTACCGTCGCAGGAGCCGCCAGAACGTTGCCATATACAGCCCAGAACCACACTGGGGACTCCCACTCCCCGATTTTTTCTCAGGGATGGTGTCTATGCACGACACCTGTGTGCATGCTGATTTTTTATTTTGTCATCCACTCCTACCGGCACACAATGGCCTACTCTTCCAAAAGGCGGAACGGGGTTTTAAACGTGTGGGCAAGATGTTCTGCGCGAGTTCGCACATGGGGCCTCGGTTTATAGTCTCATCAGAATGACTGACATTCAGTTCGATTTTTGGTCAAACTGGGAAGAAAGGGCGAGGCTGGGAATCGAACCCAGAACCTCACGGTTTACTTGTGGGCAGGCGAACGTCTTAACCATCCGGCCACCTTCCTGAAACACACAGAAAACTGTGAATATAGAAATGAGTAAACAAAGAGATAAAGAAGCAAACATTTTTCAATCATTGAAACACTCAACATTTAGGGTGAAAACTTATCCTTTCAAGCCTGATGTCTACAGGTGAAAGTAATCATTTTGATTATTTTAATCATATCAGTTTACTTGGTGTGTTATGAAAATGTGATTTTCCTTAATCAAATTTGGCATAGCCTTTACCACACCTATAAAATAAGAGCAATTGCATAAAGAGAAGAAAGATATTGGCAAAAACAGGTTGAAAATCATGCCGCTAAAGGGAAACTAGATAAATGTCAGTGTGTGTGTGTGTGTGTGTGTGTGTGTGTGTGTGTGTGTGTGTGTGTGTGTGTGTGTGTGTTTGTGTGTGTGTGTGTGTGTGTGTGTGTGTGGTGTGTGTGTGTGTGTGTGTGTGTGTGTGTGTTTTGTGTGTGTGTGTGTGTCGGGTGCGCATGTGTGTGTTTAAGATTGTTTGTCTCGTACGATTAAAATCAGAAAGGGCACAGTGGTTGACAGTAGTTTGTTTGATTTTTTTTCTGTTTTTTTCTGCTAGTAGTTCTGTTTCTTGTGCATTCCCTTTTATCTGCACTGCCTTTCAACAAACAAGAAAATAAATAGTTAGATGAATAAAAGATAAATATATACTTAACTTAATCACACACTCACTCACTAGCTGATCGATAGACAAAGTAATCGAATCGCTAACTAATTCACTAACGAATAAACTATTTCACAAGCAAATCGACTTAACTAACCAGCTACTTGACTAAGTAACTAGCTGAGTAACCAATAACTAGTTTATATTTTTGAATGGCAAAACAATGAAAGGCCGAAATAAGGAATTGGTTACATAGTCACAAGTTTAGTAGCAGGCGCAGATAAATCCTTGCCTTTGCCTCCCCTGGGATCATCCGACCACAACTGCGTTTTACCAGCACCCATGTACCAGTCAGTGTTTCAGCGCCTCCAGCCCATAGTCAAGACCACAAAGAAATGGACTGCTGATAGCATAGCTACACTGCAAGGCTGCTTTGACTGCACTGACTGGGATATGTTTTATAATGTGTGTTCTGATCTGAATGAGCTTACTGATGTTGTTTCTAGTTATATTTCATTTTGTGTCAGTTGTGTTATTCCAACAAAGGAGATAACTATTTACCCCAATAACAAGCCTTGGGTTACAAAGGACCTGAAACGGGCATTAGTGGTGTGTAGAAAAAGTCGTATACCCAAAATGTAAGTATTGGTAAACCTTCAAACTCTAGCCGATGAACTAAAAGAATCTCAAATTTATAAAAAGGTTCATGAAAAAAGCACAAAAAAAAGAGACAAATTAGAAATAAACTGCTGCCGAAAAGCAAAAAGAAAGAAACAAGCAAAAGGAAAGACAGTAAGCAATGAAAAAAATGACGAATGAACACAATGAAGAAAAACATACAAAGATTTTTTTTTTTTAAATAATGAAATCGCAACAAGAAAACACAAAAACACACAGTTTAGCTTTAATGTCTTCAGAAGTTACTGTGTGTGTGTGTTTTGTGTGTGTGTGTGTTGTGGTTGTGTGTGTGTGTGTGTGTGTGTGTGTGTGTGTGTGTGTGTGGTGTGTGTTGCGTCGCGCGCACGCGTGTCTGTGTGTGTGTGTTTTTAAGATTGCTCGTCTCATGTGTGTTATTGAGTAAAGCAAATGTTCTCTAAATGTTTAGTATTGATTTTTCGCCATGTTCTCCTCCATGTGTTTTGTTTTCCAAATGACATTTATCTAAACTAGATCATGTACATGGTATCTCTCCATTTTGTGTCTTTCTTACCAGTTTTTATGTTTGATGTATGTATGTATGTATGTATGTAGTGTGTATGTTGTATGTTGTATGTGTGTATGTATGTATGTATGTATGTATGTATGTATGTATGTTGATGTATGTATGTGATGATGTATGTATGTATGTATGTAGTATGTATGTATGTATGTATGTATGTATGTATGTATGTATGTATGTATGTATGTATGTATGTATGTATGTATGTATGTATGTATTATGTGTATGTATGTTGTATGTATGTAGTATGATTATGTGATGTATGTATGTATGTTGTATGTGATGTATGTATGTATTGTATGTATGTATGTATGTATGTATGTCATGTATGTATGTATGTATGTATGTATGTATGTATGTATGTATGTATGTATGTATGTATGTATGTATGTATGTATGTATGTATGTATGTATGTATGTATGTATGTATGTATGTATGTATGTGTGTATGCGTGCATGCATGCATGCATGCATGCATGCATGCATGCATGCATGCATGTATGTATGTATGTATGTATGTATGTATGTATGTATGTATGTATGTATGTATGTATGTATGTATGTATGTATGTATGTATGTATGCATGTATGCATGTATGTATGTATGTATGTATGTATGTACGTACGTTTGTATGTATGCGTGTGTGTGTGTGTGTGTGTGTGTGTGTGTGTGTGTGTGTGTGTGTGTGTGTGTGTGTGTGTGTGCGTGTGTATGTGTGTATGTGTGTATGTGTGTATGTGTGTGTATATGTATGTGTGTGTGCAAGATGTTTTACGTGCATTCATGTGTCTGTGTGTGTATATGTTTCCGTGTGTTTGTTAAACTATCTACAAATACTGCACCTTACTTACGTCATTCTATAGAGTTGGAGTTTTGTAGCATGAAATTAGGTCAAGATGCTTTGAAAACAGATAATTGAAAAAAAACATCCCTGCAGTCAGTATGCGGCTGTCTTATTGGTTGGCAAGATAGATCGGTCCTGCATGCAAATAAAAAAAATCACCATGGGTGAACATCAGTGCCTCTAACCATGAAACATTGAAGAAAAAACAACAACAGACAACTCCTCGTTATGACAGATATGAGTTTTACATTATCGTGCATTGTGCAAAACTGACTGAAAGATTAATACATAAAAGGTAAAAGGTAAAGGTGTCCCATAACATGTGTGGTCGTGGGGGAGCGAGGCATCAGAGACCTCAGCTTCTCTAAGGGCCAGCATGTTGAGGGCGGCGCCCATCTCCTCTCCCTCGCTGCTTTAACTTCCCTGACCCTAAAGAGGGCAGGCACCCATTTACAGCTGGGGGAACTGGGGGAACTGGGGGAACTTAACTGTAGCCAAGGCGCGGAAACGGTCACCCATCCAATTGGCAACCACGCTCGACGCTGCTTAACTTTGGCTGGGGGAAAGCTAGCGCTCTGACCACTTGGTTATCCCGTCCCCGATTAACACATACTCTGAGATAAACAGATACACGAAGACACATAAACAAACAAGCTATTAAAAAAAAAGAAAGCGAGCACTCAAGCGAGTGTGCAAAGCAATCCAGTAGACCTAACATGATATACTCTAGAAAATTAATATTATGCCACATACCCAGATTCTTTACATAGAATTATTTTTATTCACGGAAATGATGCACTCTGTTAGATTTGCAATATCAGATTTTCGCTTAACTGGAGAAAAAAGTCTTATTCCGACTTATTAGAAAACATATGACCTCCCTTTATATAACTTTTTGACCTCCCTTGCATCCTTTAATAGGATCCCCAAACTTAAGGCACAAAGATTCACTATGTGCTATTTTCTCTCATTCAATTTTTTTTCAACATATGTTCTAACCATATTTTCTTTCTCTTTCTTATCATCGTCTTTTAAGGGCAGCTTCAAAAGGCCACAGGAATATCGAATATTCCTTTGAAAGCAATGGACACTCTTAAATTCTGACAAGTGTTTTGCTGTAAGGTACCACAGCAGGTAAAGTGTCTAATACCGCCGGCACCTCTGATAAAGGGTCATCTAGGACCCGAAACTCGAGTCAGGTTACTCAAAAAGTCTACAATGCTGGTAAAGATATAGGACGAGTAAATGGGTAGAAAATAAAATAAAAATACATTTTTATGTCATCAATGACTGTAATGTATTCAACTGTCTAAGTAGATGATCATGAGGGTCTTACAGGAAATGCGTGCACCAATAAACTAAATACATCAGTTCATAAATAAGGATTTCATCAAATTACATTTGATTAAAAACCATACCAAGGCAAAGTATACAAAAACAACAAATAAATGAATGAAATGATGGCAGATAAATT
>CM060333.1:3313179-3318179 GCA_030674155.1 Stramonita haemastoma | reverse complement strand
GTGTGTGTGTGTGTGTGTGTGTGTGTGTGTGTAATTTCATGTGTGTGTGGTGTGTGTGTGTGTGTGTGTGTGTGTGTCTGTGTGTGTGTAATTTCATGTGTGTGTGTGTGTGTGTGTGTGTGTGTGTGTGTGGTGTGTGTGTGTGTGGTGTGTGTGTGTAATTTCATGTATGTTGGGGATAGTGTGTGTGTGGGTGTGGGTGTGGGTGGGTATGAAAAATGTCATGGTGTTGAAACTATGTTGCTGTTTGATGATTTTATTTTAATCTTAAGCAGAACTCTGGCTTCAGTTTTTCAATTAAAAAAATCTTGATTTTTAAAAAATTTGATTCTGGGGAAAAAATCAACAAAAGATAGTAGTGAGGAAGGGGATCAGTCAAGAGTACAGGATGCAGTTTGTGTATACTCTGTGTATGTGTGTGTGTGTGTGTGTGTGTGTGTGTGTGTGTGTGTGTGTGTATGTGTGTGTGTAGTGTGTGTGTGTAGGTGTGTGTGTGTGTGTGTGTGTTGTGTGTGTGTGTGTGTGTGTGTGTGTGTGTGTGAAGTCAAATCAAAATACTATTCACTGCCCAAATATCAAATTTTAATCATTCTTGTTCATCTCACTCTCACAAGAAAAAAAATTGTACACAAAACTGCTTCATAAAGTTTGACTATTATAAATCATTTCAAAATAAGACAATAAAATATGAAAACAAGAACTACAAGTGCATCAGTTAACTGTGAGACCAGAAATATGGACAACTTACCTGGAAATAACAAAAAAAAATCCAACCAAAACAAACTAAACATGAAATTAATGGAGAACATATACATATACATACATATACATGCATACTCATTAGGGAAAGAGACACATGAATCAGGGTAGTGATGAGAGATGATGAAAATATTTAGTAACACATGATATAACAGCTGATAAATGTTTAATTCTAGAAGAATGAAAACTAGTTTACACTTGCTTCACTGTGTGTGTGTGTGTGTGTGTGTGTGTGTGTGTGTGTGGTGTGTGTGTGTGTGTGTGTGTTGGGGTGTGTGTGTGTGTCACTATAGTATGTGCACATTATGGCTTTATAAGTTTTATGTGTAGGTAAGTATTGTTCAAAGCTGTGGCTAAAGAAATTACAGTATAAGAATAATGAGTTTTCAGAGTCTAATTTTGGCTAGGGGAAGAGACTGGGGTTTTGTGCATGTTCACATTATCATAAAACTTTGCATTAATTTTCAATGTCTACAGTATTGCCTCATTTACAGTGCAAATTCTCTAGTAAGTATTCCCCTGAAAACTTGCATGTAGATGCAAAAATGACTTCTGAGATAAATGCTATTATTAAAAAAAATTTGGGTCCATCAAAGTTTTAATTTTAAGCATAGTTAAATTTGGTAATGTAATTTTGTTGATTTTAAGTAAAATCCAGATTGTGTGTTGTCTACACCTAAGTGAAATTTACATATCCTAATTTCTGTCCATGGTACCTTTCTATTCACATATTTTGCCTTTGTAATGATAATTATTAGTTTCAACATTCCATACATTAGCTAATTGTCCATGAGGAGATTACCTGTTTTTCACAAAATATAATTTTTTTTTTTAAATCAAAAATATTTTCCCATGATATTCACTGTTGAAAACTTAATATTCTAGCTTTAAATAATGATTCTCTTTCTGTGTAAAATATTACTGCAAAATATTTTGTAGAACCTGAGATACAATAATCAGCCAAAATGAGCACCGAGGCCAGGGGTAGTCGCCCATTAAAATAGGTCTAATAATTGAGAAAATTCATAAAATGACCACAAAACTTTGTAAATATGTATTTCTTTGTGTACTCAATCAGCATGTAGAGTTTCATAAAGATTAAACATTGGTTGCTAAGGAAAATTTAACATTGAAATTGTGATTCAGTTTTTCTTAATTTTCTCAAAATGGCCGCTTTCAGGTAAACCCTCTTCTAAACCAGCTATCTCAAAAACTAATCATCCGATTTTGATGGGGTTTTTCACCAGTAAAAGAGCATTCAAATTACATCTAGAATTATAAAAAAATATGCAAAAAGCCCGGATTATGACATCAGACTCCTTTGTGCTGGAACGTCACATATGTATATAAATGTTTAGGATGCTTTTAAGCGTTAGGGATGATTCTAATAGGTACAGATCTTTCAGTGTAATAGAAATAATTTCTTTAATTCTAGGACAACAAGTAAGCAGATATCTAACACTGTGTGTGTGACTGTGTGTGTGTGTGTGTGTGTGTGTGGTGTGTGTGTGTGTGTGTGAGTATATGTGTCTGTGTGTCTAAGTTAATAGCCATTGATTCTAAATATTTGGTGGGGTTTTTTTAGTCTCTCAACATTTCATCTCTTTTTTAGCCATAACTCTATCTCTTCTCTGTTTCTATCTCTGTGCTTAAACCCATTGCCATCTTGTCTTCTTGTGTGACTGTATGTCGGTTATCTTGTCTGCTCATCTCTCTGTGTGTTCAAAAGTTTCATTTCTTTGCTATGACACATTTTACCATCTTTGTGATTTTGTTTTTCATCGTATGTTTTTAGTTCTTCTGTCTTTCTATTTCTCTGTCTGTCTGTCATTGTCTCTGCCTTTGTCTCACACATTCTCTCTCTCTCTCTCTCTCACTCTCTCTCTCCTCTCTCATCTCCTCTCCTCCCCTCTCTCTCACTCTCTCTCCTCTCTCTCTCTCTCTCTCTCTCTCTCTCTCTCTCTCTCTCTCTCTCCTCTCTCTCCTCTCTCTCTCTCCTCTCTCTCTCTCCCCTCTTTAGGTTTTGCAATATATAACCTATTTGTGTGTGAAGAGAGAGAGAGAGAGAGACAGACAGACGGACAGACAGACAGACACTCAGTCAGTTAGACAGAGAGACAGATGGAGACAGAGAGAGGATGGTGTTAAAACATACGCACACATCCGCACACACACACACACACACACACACACACACACACACACACACACACACACACACACACACACACACACACACGCACACGCACACAAAGAGACAGACAGACAGACAGGCAGACAGATAGAAAGACAGACAGACAGAAAGACAGACAGATAGAAAGACAGACAAACAGAAAGACAAACAGATAGAAAGAAAGACAGACAGACAAGCAGACAGACAGACACAGAGCCAGACACGAAAAAACAAAACACCCAAAAAACAGACAGAAATAGAGACAGAAAAGCCTTTTACCTCTAATCCTGGTCTGGCATCGTCTTTAATACCCCCCCGCCCCCCGCACCCCCTCTACACACACACCACACACACACACACACACACACACACACACACCACCACACACCCCACCCCACATCACGTTCCCAAACCCCTATCCACCCTTCCCCCCCCCCCCCCCCCCCCCCCGTTTTTTGGAATTCCCCTAAAGATCCCGCAAAGAAAGAAAAACCCTCACGCAAGCTCCCCCCCCCCTTTGGGGCCCGGGTGTTTAAAAATTTTATAATGGCGCGATTTCCTCTCTGTCTCTCTCTGCCCTCCCCTGTCTCTGTCCTGTCTCTGTCTCTGTCCTCTTCTCTCTCTCCCCTCTCTCTCTCTCTCTCTCCCCCTCCTCACATCTCTCTCTTCTCTCTCTCTCTCTCTCTCTCCCCTGTTCCCCCTTTTGTCTCCTGTCCCTCTCTCTCACCCCTTGTTCCCCTTGTCCCTCCTCTCGGGTCGCCCTGTCTGTCTGTCTTTCTCTCTCTCTCTCTCTCTCCCCTCTCTCCCTCCCCCCTCCCCCCTCTCCCTCCCCCCCTCCCTCCCCTTTCCCCTCCTCCATCCCTCCTCCCTCTCCCTCCCCCCCCCTCCCCTCCCCTCTCTCTTCTCCCCTCTCCCTCCCTCCTCCCATCCCCCCCTTTCCTCCCCTCTCCCTCTCTCTCCTCTCCCTCCCCCTCCCCTCCCTCCCCCTCCATCTCTCTTTTCCCCCCCCTCCCCTCCTCCCTCTCCCTCCCCCTCCTTCTCCTCTCTCTCCCTCCCTCTCCCCTCTCTCTCCCTCTCTCTCCCCCCCCTCCCCCCTCTCCCTCCCTCCCCCCCCTTCCTTCCCTCTCCCCTCTCTCTCTCCCCTCCCTCTCCTCCCCCCCCTCCCTCCCCCTTTCCCTCCTCGCCTCTCTCTCCCCATCCCTTTTCTCTCTCTCTTCTCCCCTTCCCTAAAACCCTTTCAATTCTTCCCCTCTCTTTTCTCTCTCCCCAAACTCTCCCCCTTCCCCCTTCTCACTCCCTCTCCCCCTATCCTCTCTCCCCTCCTCTCTCTCTCTCCCCTCTCTCCCTCTCCCTCCCCCCCTTCCCCCCTCTCTTTTCTCAGCCTCCCTCAATTGGCAATTCGTAAATTATTGTTTAGGGCTAAATTTTTTTCAATAGGGGCTGCTGGCCCTAAACTCCGCAAAAAAAAACCCTTTCCAAGTACAATTTTGTAAAACGAGCTAATGCAGGAAATATACTTTTTTTAATGTCTTTTTTTATAAAATGTCATGCGGGGTTATGACTTTTTAACAAAAAAAAAATTACAAAAAGTTTTATTTTACAAAAACTAAATGGGGGTTACATAAGATATGCTTTCAATTCTTACCATAGTTATCCCCCCTGAAATTGGCAGCATGATTATTCATTCTTTTCCCGAATTTTAACATAATCAACCTGAAAATGCATTTAACATGGAAATTTTAAAAACCATCGTATGGTTTTCTGTGTCTGGCTTAAAGAGTATACCCTTTTTAAAAACAATGAGAGAAACAGAAGAAAGTCAGAGAAGAGAGAGCAGACAGAGACAAAACGCAACAGAAAAAAAGAGAGGAAATGACACAAATGATTAAGTGTTTTTTTTTTTTTACAAAAATTTGAAGAAAAAAAATAAAACACGTAAATACGGGAAAAAAAATTTTCATAATAGTTCCCAGAAAAAAAAATGGGTTTCTTTTTGGTATAACATTAATCCCCCCCAAATTGTTTCCCTTTCCTGTTGTTTCAAAGGAGGGGTGTTGTTGTTTTGGGT
>CM060333.1:3305620-3313079 GCA_030674155.1 Stramonita haemastoma | reverse complement strand
CAAAGAAGTCAAAGACATCAAAAGGGACTCAATTAGTAAAGGGAGACAACATTGTGATACAGAAAAATAACAATATCTTTGATAAAATACCAGACACATTAAAAAAAAAAACCTCACGATCTGGCCATTCTTTATGAAAGCAAATATTTTTTCAGTGCTTCTCCTGAAGTTATATCAGAAATGATATCAGGAAAAATTGCATACACAAGGTAATGGAGACGTAATACAATGACTAAAATTTAGAGACTTAAATATAAAGATGATAGCGACAAATAAAAAAGAAACATTTCATCACAAACACACACAAACCGACACCACACACAAACACACACACACACACACACACACACACACACACACACACACACACACATACACACGCACACACACACACACACACACACACACACGCGCGCACGCACACACACCACACACACACACACACACACACACACACACACACACACACACACACACACACACACACACACACACACACACACACACACACACACACAGTAAAACGATTTGAAATGTTGATGAAGCAACGAACACAGAGAGAAAGATGTAAAAGTTATCTGAAAATTAATTTACTGCGAATAATTAATACTTCTGATCTGAAGAATTCTATACCAAAACTTTCTAGCGATGTAGTTTGCCTTCCCTGTTGCAAAATACTTAGCAAAAAGAAAAGCCAAAATCTAGGAAAAAAAATAAACTCGTTTAATTACTTTTCATGTGTTTTGGTAGATATTAACTTTTTAGTCAATTAAAAGTTTGTGTGTGGCCATTATCTGTACTGATAAGTGTTACTTATTGTTTATGTTACTGTTGATAATCTTCTTGTTGATAATATCACTGTTGTTTGATTTTGTAATCGTTTTATTTGTGTTGTTTACATGTTCTAGCCATGCATTTTTGTATGCGTGCATGATCCCTGTGTGTGTGAGTGTGTGTGTGTGTGTGTGTGTGTGTGTGTGTGTGTGTGTGTGTGTGTGTGTGTGTGTGTGTGTGTGTGTGTGTTTGTGAGTGTGTGTGTGTGTGTGTGTGTGTGTGTGTGTGTGGGTGGGTGGGTGGGTGGGTGGGTGGGTGGGTGTGGGTGGGTGGGTGGGTGGGTGTGTATGTGTGTATATGTGTTCGCATATTTGTATGCGTGTTTGTGTGTCTGTGCATGTGCGTGTGTGTATGTGTGTGCTTTTGTGTGTGCGTGTGTGTATGCGTGCGTGCATGTTTGTGTGTGTTTGCGTGTGCCTGTTTGACCATTTGTGCGTTTGTGTGTGAATCTACACGAGAGAGAAGGAGAGTAGTAATTACATAAACATAGGTTAAAAAAAAGAAAACTTGAACAAAGAGAGTGAATAGAGAAGCAGGCAAAAGGAAACCAACTACAATTCCTGAAGACTCAGCTTCCACTATATTGTTTTTCTTTCATTTTCCACAAACAGTGTCTTTTTATTTCTTTTACTTTTCTTTTTGTTTTGTGTTTCTCTAGTTGTGTCGTAGTTGCTTTATTTTGGATTATTTCTTGCATAGTTTTTTTTTTAATTGAATTTGTTTTCCTCTTTGTACACTAGAATTCTTCCTTGTCCCGAGCTGCTTTTGGAAATGCCCTGTTGTAAAAACGTGAGCGGAATATGGCCATCACTTGACAGGCAAAGAACAACACTCCAGAGCATAAGAGGGAGGAAAGGAGAAACAGACAGACAGACAGACAGACAGACAGAGACACACACAGGCCGAGAGAGAGAGAGAGAGAGAGAGAGAGAGAGAGAGAGAGAGAGAGAGAGAGAGAGAGAGAGAGAGAGAGAGAGAGAGAGAGAGAGAGAGAGAGAGAGAGAGAGAGAGAGAGAGAGAGAGAGAGAGAGAGAGAGAGAACGGAACACTGAACACTGACATTGTTTAATGTACATGGGCATAAGGCAACAATACACTTTCAGGGGCAAAAATGAAAAAAAATGAAAATATGAAATATAACTGCTCAGAAACTTTGATAAGGCTTTACAATAATGCCAGAATATATACATACACCAATAGCAGGTGTAGGAAGGGAGGAGGTTGGGGGGAGTATGGTGGTGGTGGTGGGGTTATGGTGGGGGTAGGTGTAAGGATGGAGGGGGTTGAGGGGAATACTGTGGGGGTAGGTGCATGGAGGGAGAAGGTTGGGGGGGTATGGTAGGGGTAGGTGTAGGGAGAGAGGAGGTTGGGGGAGGAAGGCGGGGGGGGAGTATGGTGGGGGTAGGTGTAGGGGTGGAGGAGGGCTAGGGGAGAGTATGATTGGGGTAGATGTACGGAGGATAGAGGAGGTTAAGGGGGGCATGGTTGGGGTAGGTGTAGACAAGAAAGTTTAGAGATAGTATGTTGGGAGGTAGATGTAGAGAAGGAGGAGGTTTGGGGGGAGGGGGGGTCGGCAAGGAGGGGTTTATGGGGGAGAGTATGAAGGGGGTAGGTGTAGGGAAGGAGGAGGTTTAGGGGAAGGACTGTGGTGAGGGTAGATGTAAGGGAAGAGGTTATGATTGGATGTAGGTTCACTGATTGGAAATATTCCATGTTTTTTCTTTGTGTGCATTTTTTGTGTGTAATGTTTGTATGTATGTGTGTATATGTCTGTCTGTATACGATTGTGGGCTCGTGTGTGTGTGTGGGTGTGTAGGAAGGGTGCTTGTGTGAGTGGGTAAGTCCACTCGGCTGTAGCATGAAAACTGATTAAAGTCAGACTGTTGTACACAGCATCATCACAAACACATGCGTGCACCCGCACGAGTGCGCTTACCCACTCACACAAACACCCTTTCTACACACGTACACCCACAGAAACAGAGAATACCCAAAAGGCTTTGAGCAAAACAGATAGCCTGACACAAAGCTAGAATACAGATATATAGACAGGCAGTCAATACAGACACACAGACGCACAGACACACTAATATCACCAAGTGTGAATAGACTTTAAATTAAACAACAACAACAACAACAACAACAACAACAACACAGACACACACACAGACACACAAACACACACACACACACACACACACACACACACACACACACACACACACACAGATAGACACACAGACACACAGACTGACACACACACAAACAAACAGACAACACAGACAGACAGACCTCAACTACAGGTTAACTTCCATGAAAAAGCTGAGAAGAGAGAGGAAAAAGAAAGGATGGAAAACTTCGCTTAACTCATTCTGCACCAAGGGTACACTTCACGGTCATTTTAACGTGAAACGCTCGCCTAATATCAGAATTTTATGGCCTGCCCGCTTCACTTCCAAACTTTCTTCTTAGCCATGCAATTTTTCAGATGAATGCTTTGCCGCCTTATGTTGCATCTTGTGCAAGTGACAGCCGTTTCGCTCTGAACCTGCATGTCTGAATATAAAAAATACTGGTAAAAATACAGTGGGTACATCATTATTCAGCTAGAGCTCCAAGACTAAGCTCCAGGAAGGACGGGATAGCCTAGTGGTCAGAATATTGCGCTCGCAATTTGACGACCCGGGTTCGAATCCCGTTTGTGGAGATTTTTCTCCTGGAGTTAGCATCAGTGCTGACTCCACTGTCCCCCAAAGTCCTTCGGATGAGACTTTAAACCGAGGCCCGTATGTGTGTGAACGCACGCAGAACATCTTGCGCACACGTTAAATCCTGTTCCGCTTTTCGTAAGAGTAGGCCATCGTGTGCCGGTAGGAACAGATGACACTTACAAAACTGCATACACACGGGGACTGGATGTAAAAAAGACCACAGGAGTGCTTATCCCATTATCCTCGATATAAAAGAATAAAATAAAATACATGAATAAAAAGACCAACCCAATGGAGAGATTTTGCATAATTATGCAACCGTTTTTTTTGTTTGTTTGTTTTGTTCTTTTGCGCGCCATAAACGTAGCTGCATTCCAACTTCGGGGATGCATGCTAGGTACATCCTGGTTTCTGTAACACCACCAACAGCTGACATTACATACAGGACTTTTACCATGCATATATTTCATCTTTTGCATGTGGAATTTACACGAAGGGATTTAAGGTCTTCACTTGAAGGTGGCAAGGGAGATTAATAAATAAAAAAAAATATTTAAAAAGCACACTTAGTTCATCAGACCCCGCAGAGATTTGAACGGACAAGTTCGCAGACTCATGGGATTGAAGTAAAAACGTCTTATCCACTTGACGAGAACATTGATTTCTGGGTACAGATAACAGTAATGCACTGTTTGCTGTTGGGCATTTTTCAGCATAACACACGACGGGTCAGCCAGAATAACGCGCTCTTTCCTTACTCCTCATGCTTACAGTAACTGTCAGACAGTTGACATCCACAAGATGAGACGTGTGTGTGTACCACTGATTGTTAGTTATAGGGAAGCACACTCTGAATTTCCATGAAAAATAAAGTTAATATATATTTTTAGCATCTTGACTGGATGTTCTTCACTCTTAGTCTTGTTCTTGTCAAAGAAAGTATAATATTTTTCAGTACAGGTCAAAGCTAAGACTTTCCTATCCTGTTTCATCTTCTGCCCCTGCTCTCAACAGCCGAAATATCCACCACCCTGCCAAAGTGTTTAACCTCTATGTGTGTGTGTGTGTGTGTGTGTGTGTGTGTGTGTGTGTGTGTGTGTGTGTGTGTGTGTGTGTGTGTGTGTGTGTGTGTGTGTGTTTATGCGTGCTCTGTATGTGTGTGTGCGTGCTCTCTCGCCCGCTCCCGCGCCCGCGCCCATGCGAGCGCGTGTGTGGATGTATGTGTATATGTGTATGATTGTGTGTGTGTGTGTGTGTGTGTGTGTGTGTGTGTGTGTGTGTGTGTGTGTGTGTGTGTAAACATGTGTGTATGATAAACATTTTCTCTCTTTTAATTTTTGGTTTTGGTATAGTTCTTTTTTTTCTATTTAGGGGCTTTTCATTTTGGTTGTCTGCTTTCTTCTTTTTCTCACTTACCTCTTCTTTTTTTTCATGTGATCAGCTTTGAGAAATGTGATATTCAGGAATACGTGAATAGAATACGACGTTTTGCAGACAAAGAATAAGATTTAGGAGAGACAGAGAGGGACAGAGACAGAGAGAGACAGACAGACAGAGAGAGACAGAAATACGGAGAGAGACAGAGAGACATAGAGAGACAGAGAGAGACATAAAGAGAGAGAGAGAGAGAGAGAGAGAGAGAGAGAGAGAGAGAGAGAGAGAGAGAGAGAGAGAGAGAGAGAGAGAGAGAGAGAGAGAGAGAGAGAGAGAGAGAGAGAGAGAGAGAGAGAGAGACATTCACACATACAGACAGACAGACAGACAGAAAGACTCAGAGACAGTTCAACAAATACAGAATCAGTCAGACGGAGACAAAAGACAGAGAGAGAGAGAGAGACATGGATGGAAGTGTACAAAAGTACCCCCACACGAAAACATGTTACGCACACACACACACACACACACACACACACACACACACACACACACACACACACACACACACACACACACATACACACACACACACACACACACACACACACACACACACACACACACACACACACACACACACACACACACACACACACCACACACACACACTTAATATGAATAGACGTTAAACTGAAGAACACCCCCCCCCCCCCCCCCCCCGAGGAGTAGCTTGCTTGTATAACTGTTTTAAACACTTATCAGACGGTCGATGTAGCCGAGTGGATAGTTAGGATCGTTTGACTTCAATCCCTTAGGCCCATGAAGTCACAGGTTTGAATCCCAACAATGTCTGATAAATTTAATTCGTGTGGGTTTCTTAAACGATCTGCAAGGTCAACGTCAAATGCAGACATGCCAGTAGCTTAATTTCCTTTGTGCATATTATACACTGTCATGCAGAAGACGGGATAGCCTAGTGGTCAGAACATTGCGCTGGCAATTTGACGACCCGAGTTTGATTCCCGTTGGAGGGGATTTTTCCCCTGGAGTTAACATCAGTGCTGACTCTACTCTCCCCAAAAGTATTTCGGATGAGACTGTAAACCGAGGCCCCGTGTGCGAATGCACGCAGAACATATTGCGCACACGTTAAATCCTGTTCCGCTTTTTGTAAGAGTGGGCCATTGTGTGCCAGTGGGAACAGATGACAATATTTACACAAGTGCATACACACGGGGACTGGATGAAAAAAGCACATGAGTGCATATCCCATTATGCTCGATATAAAAGAATAAAATAAAAATAGACATTTTTAAAAATAAAAATGAAAAAGATCAGATTTGCACATTAAAGTTCCCCTAATTCATAACATCCTTTAGGTGTGTTACGGAAACACGAACATACCCAGCATATAATACATCCCCGAAGTTTGAATGCGGGTGTACCTTCAAGGTAGGCAAAAAAATGGTCGCATACGCAAAATTTTACTATTAATGAACCTCAGAGCTGTAGCTGAGGAAAGGACACGAGCACATCTCCATACTGGAAACCATACTCCGCCCTTAAGAGGATTGTCATAGAGGACCTCACACTAGTTTCAGTAACAGGAGGCTTTTGCTCGTTCTATCACTGTTTCATATTTGTAACCAGTTTCAAGATCTTTTTTGTATTAGTTTCTATGCAGACAGAGAGTGATTGTGTGAGCACTACTAGTCTCTAAGGCAATAGTCCGAAGTCTCACAATATACATCCCTCCATGGGGTCTTGTCATCATAATTAACATCCCCACTTTATGGAAATTCTGTGCTAGAAATCTCCTCTTTTCTATCCCTCTGCTTTTTCTGCCTTGTTTCTTTTCTACGTTCCTGTCACCTCCTCCTTGTCTATTTTCTGCCATCTTGGTCCATTCTCCTGCCTTTGTCCAGCAAAACTTGAAGGAGAACATTTTTCCTTTGTACCGGAGTCGGGTACGCTGGACCTGTCTTGTTAGGCGCTTAACCGCAGTATGGCGCATTTTCGCTCATATGTGACGCTCCACCACGAAATGAATCGTTTAGCACATAACCCATTTTCTACTAGAAGCCATTAAAGGCAGGTGGGGGTCAAGTTTGCAATTTTCAGATTTTGATTGATCATAAAACCATAGCGATTATTCTCCCTTGTGACGAAATATCAAGTCATAATTTTGTATCCTTTTGCTTTTAAACATGCTTTAAAAATGCCTAAGCCCTCATTCTAACTAATTATCATGATGCTAAACTTGTCCATTTCTCGTTTTGTCATTTTCTGCAGTGTATCATTTCAACTTGTGATAACTTTTCAGAGAGTTGTCCGATTTTCAGTCTGTTTTTTTTTGTATTGTATGGCCATTTTTTTTGCAGATTGATAAATTGTCAATAACTAAAAATTGACCTCAGGTGCAATGCGACACCGTAAAGGGTGGAGCGTCACATATGACACACAACAACAGTTGTTGTTTGATTATTCGACGAAGGAGAAGAAAAACATGTATACATGCGGAGCAGCTGTACGATAGA
>CM060333.1:3300620-3303120 GCA_030674155.1 Stramonita haemastoma | reverse complement strand
CCTTTTCAGCCTCGCTTTTAACGGTTAAATGGAAGCTGAATTATGCTGGGGTTTGTGACAGAGATTTGTTTATGATGCGCATGTCTAAATGCACACGAAAAGTATGGATAGCATAAAGATTTGGGGGGGATATTGATGCTTTCTTGGTATCAATAGAGTTAACGACGTCTTCAGATATTTGAAATTGGTAAGGAATATGGATAGTTTTTTTTATAATCTAAAAAGAAGAGAAAACGCAAAAGTAATGAAGTAAAGATAAGCAATCTTTTTTTTTTTTAATTTGTTTGCTAGCTAGTTTTGTTTTGTTTACCTCTTTGTTTGTATGGTGTTTGCTATCACGTTTTGATATCATTTATGCTGCATGTTTACAATGTGTGGATTTTTGTGTATCTATCTCTTTGTGCTTGCGTGTGCATGTTCACGCGTGTATATATATATATATATATATATATATATATATATATATATATATATATATATATATATATATTATATCTATACATACATATATATATGATATATATATCATATAGAGAGATATAGATAGAAATAGAGATAGATAGAAATAGAGATAGATAGATAGATAGATAGATAGATAGATAGATAGATAGATAGATAGATAGATAGATAGATAGATAGAAATAGAGATAGATAGAAATAGAGATAGATAGAAATAGAGATAGATAGATAGATAGATAGATAGATAGATAGATAGATAGATAGATAGATAGATAGAAATAGAGAATAGATAGATAGATAGATAGATAGATAGATAGATAGATAGATAGATAGATAGATAGATAGATAGATAGATAGATAGATAGATAGATAGATAGATAGATAGATAGATAGATAGATAGATAGATAGATAGATAGATATTACCCGTTCAATCTGTTGGATCGTTTACCAGCTGGGAAAGAGATTTGTTTGACAAAGAAAGAGAAAGACACTTGACACCAGGAGAAGACTGCTTGTCGAAGTGGAAGTTACAATCCCAGAGCGTGACACGCTTTTTGGGAAAGGGGCTATAGTGATCAGGAAATGACTGAAACTCTTGATCCATCAAGATGTTAGAGTGTTTTTACTGTTAGGAGGTGGAGGGAAAAGACAGCAGAAACTCTTGATCCATCAAGATGTTAGAGTGTTTTTACTGTTAGGAGGTGGAGGGAAAAGACAGCAGAAACTCTTGATCCATCAAGATGTTAGAGTGTTTTTACAGTCAGGAGGTGGAGGGAAAAGACAGCAGAAACTCTTGATCCATCAAGATGTTAGAGTGTTTTTACAGTCAGGAGGTGGAGGGAAAAGACAGCAGAAACTCTTGATCCATCAAGATGTTAGAGTGTTTTTACAGTCAGGAGGTGGAGGGAAAAGACAGCAGAAACTCTTGATCCATCAAGATGTTAGAGTGTTTTTACAGTCAGGAGGTGGAGGGAAAAGACAGCAGAAACTCTTGATCCATCAAGATGTTAGAGTGTTTTTACAGTCAGGAGGTGGAGGGAAAAGACAGCAGAAACTCTTGATCCATCAAGATGTTAGAGTGTTTTTACTGTTAGGAGGTGGAGGGAAAAGACAGCAGAAAGTAACAGAATAGCCTGGTAAGTTGAGGTTGAGTTCAGAGACTTCAAAAGTAGTGAGAAAGGACGTGGCAGAAAGAAAGAGCTACTTGTTCTTTTTCCTTTGCTTTCGTATTGATATCTTTGGCTTATCTTTTCTTTTTTCAGTCTCCATTTTCATTTTCTTAGTCATTTTTTTTCCAAATTTCTTTTCACCTGAAATTTCACGCAGATCATTCTTGTCACAATGCTATATGCTGCTGTGTCTATACTTTGTTTGTCTCCATTCTGTGTCTATATATAAGCCAGTGGTACCTTGCTAATGACAAAACATATGGATAAAAGGACGTTGCCCGTGAAGAAAAAATCAATACCATTCATTTTTCTTTACGGCTCTGTTTTTTCTTCCTCCACTCGCCAGTTTAGAGGTACAAGGATTAAGGTTCCAGCATTGAAAGAGAAGAATTACATGGTGCCACCTAATTATCGTGCTGGTGTAAACATGTTGTTTTTATGTAGAAACAAGAGAACCCATATCCTAGCGGTTTTGCAGATCATCTAGCTCTGGATTTGAAGTTTCTTTGTAGTCTGCTATGTTGATGTTTTAGTGTAGGAACTTGTCTTGGAATGTTAAGTTTCAGTGAGCTACTTAACTTTTAAGAACTTTTAAAAATTAGTTTTGAACTACATGCCTTTTTTTTCGTCAATTCTGTTTCTTTTTTTCCCATTCTTATACTACTCGTTGCTTTCCTTGATTTTTTTCTTTCATCCCTTTTGAATGGTTTTCCTTCTTGAAGTGCATTTTCTTCAAAATCTTCTTGATCATCATTCTCATTTCTATTTGAGAAGACATTTTGCACTGTTTCTTTTCCCTCTCTCATTTCTTTTATTCCTCTACTGTCCTTCTCATCGCCAGGCTGTTTCTGTTCAAGGACCAGTGGTGCCT
>CM060333.1:3293120-3298120 GCA_030674155.1 Stramonita haemastoma | reverse complement strand
CCATCGTCTTTGCATAATGATGGTATCTATATTTTCTTGGTCGCAGCGGGCCAGGAGTTCTTGGTTGGAGATGGTCTCAGGCCAGAAGATGCGTAGTATTCTCCTGAGATTCTTCGTGTGGAATGTAGACAGTTTTTTTAATGTCATTCTCAGTCATCCTCCAGCATTCCGAGCCATACAGGAGGGTGGAAAGTACGCAGCTCTGATACAGTCTTAGTTTGGTCTTTGTGCTGTATTGGGATGACTTCCACACATTGTTCAGATTTCTGTATGCAGCTCTTGCTTTGTTGATGCGGTTTTTGATGTCACTGCTTGCTCCGCCATCATGCCTGACAATACTCCCAAGGTATGTGAACTCTTCAGTTGTTGGCAGATCTTGTCCGTTCACTGTGACAGGAGAGGGATTCTGAACGTTTAGCATCATCACCTCTGTCTTCTTCTGGCTGATTTTCAGGCCTACTTGCTGGGCAAAAGTGTTGAGACGGGATGTCTTCTCCTGGATATGATGGTGGGTGTGTGAGAGCAGTGCCAGATCGTCAGCAAAATCTAGGTCTTCAAGTGTTGTGAAAGGGGTCCATCTGATGCCCCGCGGCTGGTCAGCTGTTGTCTGTCTCATCACCCAGTCGATTGTCAGGTTGAAGAGCAGTGCCGACATGGGCAGCCTTGTCTGACGCCGGTCTACACTGAAGCTGGTTTCACTGTTTCCTACTCTGCATGTGAAGTTTTTGTAGAAGCTCTTTATGACTTGTACAATCTCCTGCGGTATTCCATATGCTCGGAGTATGCACCATAGACTTTTTCGATGTATGCTGTCAAAGGCTTTCTCAAAGTCTACAAAGTTGATGTACAGCTGTCTTTGCCATTCCGTGCACTGTTCGATGATGTTGCGCAGGGTAAAGATCTGATCTGTGCATCCTCTTCCTGGTCGAAAACCTGCCTGTTCTTTTCTGAGTTGTTGGTCCACTGCTTCTGAGATTCGTTTAATTATTATTTTTGCTAGGATCTTGCTGGGAATAGATAGCAGAGTGATTCCTCTCCAATTGTTACAGTTGCTCAGGGCTCCTTTCTTTGGGATCTTCACGATGACTCCTTTTGTCCAGTCTTCTGGTAGCTGTTTCTCCTCCCATATAGCAGTAAAGAGTGGTTGTAGAACCGTGGCTGCAAACTCTGTGTCTGCTTTGAAGAGCTCTGCATTTAGGTTGTCCTGGCCAGGGGCTTTTCCGTTCTTGAGAGATCTGATGGCTGTTATAATTTCTTTCTTCTCTGGTGGAGTGGTGTTAACACCTAGGTCGGCATCAGGGTCTTGTACATCCGCCTCTTCAGTTGGTGGCGGTCTGTTGAGAACTTCGTTGAAATGTTCTGCCCATCTAGCATCTTGTTCTGCTTCTGTGGTAAGGAGTCGGCCCTGTTTGTCTTCAATCGGCGTCTCGGTGTTTCCCCGGTATTTGCCACTGACAATTTTGGTGATCTTAAACACCTGTCCTTGTTCTCCTTTGGCGGCGGCCTCTTCTGCTTGGCTTGCAATATCATCCAAGTAGGCTCGTTTGTCTGCTCTTGCCATCTTCTTCACAGTTTGGTCTGCCTCTCTATACTGTTGTTTGTACCTCTCTCTTATTCTCTCGGACTTGGTTTCCAAAATTTCTTCTTCAGTTCTCTCCTGTTCTCAATGGCCTGCCAGGTGTCTGTTGTGATCCACTTTTTCCTCTTCCTCTGTCTCTGTCCTAAGCATGTTTCGCTGGCATGTGTGTAGGCTGTTTTGACTTGTTCCCACATGGTGTTAATACCAGTCATGTCTGGTTGTGCGTAATTCTCAGCATCCACCAGTGCTTGGAACTTGTTTTTCAGCTGAAGGATGAAAGCACTCTTTGCTTTGGTGTCACGCAGCTTCTCCACATCAAACTGTTGTTGTCTCAGTTTCCTAGATATATTTTTCCTCAGCTTTACTTTGAGGATGGCAGTGACAAGGTGGTGGTCACTGCCAACATCAGCTCCCCTCTTTACTCTTACATCTAGCAGCGATCTTCTCCATGTCCCATTGATCATCAGGTGGTCGATCTGGTTCTTGTCTCTTCCATTGGGGGAGCACCAGGTAAGCTTGTGGATTTCAGGGTGTGTAAACAGTGTCCCTCCAATAGTGAGGCTGTTTGTCATGCAGAGTTCCACCAGTCTCTCTCCGTTGTCATTCATGGTGCCACATCCTTCCTTTCCCATGGCTCTTTCTTGGCCTATGTTGTTATTTCCAACTTTTGCGTTCAGGTCGCCCATTACAATCTTCATGTCATGGCTTGGGATATCTTCCAGTTCTGCTTGTAGTTGTGCATAGAGTTCGTCTTTGTCTTCTTCTGCACTGTCGTTAGTTGGCGCATAGCATTGGATGATAGTGGTGTTAATGTGTCTCCCCTTCATTCTTATCTTCATCAACCTGTTGTTGATAGGTTTCCACTCTATCAGGCACTTCTCTATTCCTTTCTTCATGATGATGGCTACTCCTTCACGGTGCTGGTTGTCCCTTCTGCCACTGTACAGCACTGTCTCTCCTGTGTTGGTTTTGCATCTGCCTGATCCTGTCCATCGGCTCTCGCTGACTCCTAGGATGTGTAGGTTGTTGCGTTTCATTTCTGCTGTAACTTGCGCCAGTTTGCCTGTCTCGTACATCGTTCTAACATTCCAGAATCCTATTCTGGTTTTGGTTTTGGCGCTCAAGACTTCCATCTTCCTGCCAGTGGCTTCCTCTCGGCTTTCACCACTGCCATTCATACGAGTATCTTTCGATGACTCTGGAAGCCCGTCGCACCCAGTAGTGTTGAATTTCTTTGTTGCTGTTTCTGTAACAATCTTTTTTTTTTACAGAACGGGGTTGTTAGCCCTGTGTCCAACCCCCTACCTGGGGGAGTGGTGCCATCTTAGTCGCCTCTTACGACATGCCTGGCTGGCGGGCAGGGACCCTATTCTTGTAATGCTCGCTTTGCAAGCATTCCCCGGGAGTCCCACGGGGGAGTGTGTCTTGAGGCTGGATTTAAATGTGTCATGGGTAGGCTTTTTACGAAGGGAGAGAGGGAGATCATTCCAGATCACTGGACCAGAAACAGAGAAAGAGCGACGGCCAACGGTGGATTGATTGAATCTAGGTATTTGTAAGCGCAGGGTATCTGCGGCAGAGCGGAGGGAGCGAGGAGTGTACGGGTAAAGACATTCACAGAGGTAGGAGGGTGCTGTTTTGTGAAGACATTTATAACAGAGAGTACTGATCTTATAGTTTACTCTCTGTCGCACAGGCAGCCAGTGGAGAGAATGCAAGAGAGGAGTAATGTGCTCAGACTTTTTCTTTCTGAGGACCAGTCGAGCTGCGGAGTTTTGTATAGGTTGAAGGGAGTGGATAGATGATGCTGGCAGACCAGCCAAAAGAGAATTGCAATAGTCCAGACGTGAAAGAATCAGAGACGTGACGAGTTCAGATGTTGCATCAGTGGACAGGTACTTTCGAATTGCACTAATACGTCTTAATTGATAGTAGCATGACTGGCATGTCTGGGTGATAAATTTTTGCATGGATAGTGTGTTGTCAATAACAACCCCTAGATACTTTACAGCAGTGGATAGAGTGACTGAAGTATTGCCGAATTCTTTTGAAGCTGTTGTAATAGAAGAAAGTTTGTGTTTGGTGCCTACCAGCATGGCTTCAGTTTTATCTGCATTTAGCTGTAACATATTCTGTATCATCCAGTTTTGGATATCTTCAAGGCAGTAGGACATATTTATCAAGAGAGAAGGCAGATTTTCAGGAGTATCACAGCTTAGAATCTGAGAGTCATCGGCATAGAAATGATAGTTGATTTGGTGACGGTTTATTATATGTGACAATGGTTCTTCTTCTTCTTCTTCTTCTTCTTCTTCTTCTCTTCTCTCTTCTTTCTTCTTCTTCTTCTTCTTCTTCTTCTTCTTCTTCTCTTCTTCTTCTTCTTCTCTTCTTCTTCTCCTCTTCTTCTTCTTCTTCTTCTTCTTCTTCTTCTTCTTCTTCTTCTCTTCTTCTTTCTTCTTCTTCTTCTTCTTCTTCTTCTTCTTCTTCTTCTTCTTCTTCTTCTTTCTTCTTCTTCTTCTCTTCTTCTCTCCTTCTTCTTCCTTCTTCTCTCTTCTTCTTCTTCTTCTTTCTTCTTCTTCTTCTTCTTCTTCTTCTTTCTTCTTCTTCTTCTTCTTCTTCTTCTTTCTTCTTCTTCTTCTTCTTTCTTCTTCTTCTTCTTCTTCTTCTTCTTCTTCTTCTTCTTCTTCTTCTCTTCATTCTTTCTTCATTCTTCTCTTGTTTTCTTCTTCTCTTTACATTCTTGTTCTACTTTGCATTTGATCTCTTGCCATCTCTCTTCTCTCTTTCATCTCTTGCATCTCTCCTCTCTTCCTTCTCTATCTCTCCTCTCTCTCTCTCTCCTCTCTCTCTCTCTCTCCTCTCTCTCTCTCTCTCTCTCCTCTCTCTCTCTCTCCTCTCTCTCTCTCTCTCTCTCTCTCTCTCTCTCTCTCTCTCTCTCCCCTCTCTCTCTCTCTCTCTCTCTCTCCTCTCTCTCTCTCTCTTCTCTCTCTCTCTCTCTCTCTCCTCTCTCTCTCTCTCTCTCTCTCTCCTCTCATCTCTCTCTCTCTCTCTCTCTCTCCTCTCTCCTCTCTCTCTCCTTCTCTCTCTCTCTCCTCTCTTTTGAATGTTGTTTTTTTCTCTGCTCCTCCTCTCCTCCTCTCCCTCCCAGTCTTCTTTTTTCTCCACCAGATGGACAATAAACGACTTCTTTCTTAGCTTGGAGTTCAGCACATTTCATATTTTTGTTCTTTGTTCTTCTGCACCTTCTTCCTTCTTCCCCCATGTTCTCCTTCCTCTCTGTCCGCAATGCCCCTCTGTCTGTCTGTCTGTCTCTGTTTTCACTCTTTCTTGTGCACTTTTCTACTTTGTCCCCAAAGGATTTTATTCTAGGGTCTTCCCTCTGTGCCTGGTGTGTCCGCTTCTCTCGTTACGTACTACGCAG
>CM060333.1:3283120-3285620 GCA_030674155.1 Stramonita haemastoma | reverse complement strand
TGTCTCATGAATTTAAGGGGTAGGGATTTTTACAATCTTCCAGGTCAACTTCAGGTGGAGACCTGCCAGTGCTGTGTTAAATCCCTTTATGTATATACGCATGCAGAAGGTAAAATCTGCACGTTATAAATCCTGGGGGGCGGGTTGTTGTTGTTGTTGTTTTTTATTTTGGGGGAGATTGCTCTTCACCTAGAGCTCTGAGTAGATAAATAGTGAGATTTTGCATATGTAACCATTTTAAATCACTATTTTCAAAACGCCATAGGAAAGGTGAGTCTAGCACCAGTTAAGATAGTTGTCATAATGAAGGAAAAAGAAGTTTCGGTAGAGGCAAACATACAAGTGACTGGGACCCCAAATTTTGCTAACTGCAAGAGAGAGAGAGAGAGAGAGAGAGAGAGAGAGAGAGAGAAGAGAGAGAGAAGAGAGAGAGAGAGAGAGAGAGAGAGAGAAGAGAGAGAGAGAGAGAGAGAGAGAGAGAGAGAGAGAGAGAGAGAGAGAGAGAGATTCGGATTCGGATTCGGATTCGGAAATTTTATTCGTAAAGGCCATTGCCCCTTAGAAGGGTTAACATACAAAATATAAACACACACACTTTGTAGGTTTTCACAGATTGACATACCATATTTACAACATATTGCGTAATTTAAACGCTTTGTACAAATAAACAACAAGGTTTTTTGCAATATTTTCGTTAGGGTATCTCAACATGATTAATTTGAATGAAACTGGCTGTGTTTATTCTTCTTTGTTCTTCCTTTCTTTTTCTCTTCCTTTCTTTTTGTGTTTCTTTCTTTCTGCCTGTCTTCCTTTCTTCTTTCTTTTCTCTTTCTTTCTTTTTTTTCTTTCTTTCTTTCTTTCTTCTTCTTCTTTTCTTTCTTTCTTTCTTTTTCTTTCTTTCTTTCTTTCTTTCTTCTTTCTTTTCTTCTTTCTTTTTTCTGTCTTTCTTTTTTCTTTCTTTTCTTTCTTCTTTCTTTCCTTTCTTTCTTTCTTTCTTTCTTTCTTCTTTCTTTCTTTCTTTCTTTCTTTCTTTTTCTTTCTTTCTTTCTTCTTTCTTTCTTTCTTTCTTTCTTTCTTTCTTTCTTTCTTTCTTTCTTTCTTTCTTTCTTTCTTTCTTTCTTTCTTCTTTCTTCTTTCTTTCTTTCTTTCTTTCTTTCTTTCTTTCTTTCTTTCTTTCTTTCTTCTTTCTTTCTTTCTTTCTTTCTTCTTTCTTTCTTTCTTTCTTTCTTTCTTCTTTCTTTCTTTTCTTTTTCTCTTTCTCTTTCTTCTTTCTGTCTTTCTTTCTTTCTTTCTTTTCTTTCTTTCTTTCTTTCTTTCTTACTTTCTTTTTCAATTGTGTCTTTGTTTCTGTCTTTATTATCTTCCTTTCTTTCTTTTATCCTATTTTTCTTTCTTCTTTCCATTTTTTTTCTCTTCCTTTCCTTCTTGTCTTCTTGCCGTCTGGCTTTCCTCTGTCATTGTCCGTCTCTAGTTCATCTCATTCCTCCTCTTCACTCTCTCTCTCTCTCTCTCTCTCTCTCTCTCCTCTCTCTCTCTCTCTCTCTCTCTCTCTCTCTCCTCTCTCTCTCTCTCTCTCAGTACACAGTACTCTGGCCATATTTTATCTCTGTGTATAGGCAATACTATAGTATAATTATGGTAATGGGAAAAATGGCAAAGTGGGTAGTCATGCTAAGATACAACAGCACAGCATTCTGGCCCCTATCTTCTTTGTGTATAGGCAATAATTCATTTAGTAGAGGGTCATGGACAAAAACAAAAGTGGCACAATGTTTAATCATGCAAAAATACACAGTATTCTGGCCTTATCTGCTCTGTGTATGAGCAATAGCATAGAAAATGGCAGAATGTGTAGTCGTGCAAAAATACAATTTTCTGTCCCTATCTGCTATGTGTATAGGCGATATCACAGTATACATTCATGTCCAAACACACAGTCATCTTCCCCCTCCCCCCTCTTCCCTCTTCTACACAGGCTCACCCCTCCCTCCCCCTCCCCTTTTATTGTTTACGTGTTGGCAACGTCACAATCCACTCTTTGTAAACAATATAGCATTTCCTGACAAATAATGACAGAGAGGTAAGATATGCTAGAAATTTCGTGTGCAAACAATGGTTAGGGCTATCTGCCATAGAAAGATGTGGGACAAATATGCATTGGTCTGTGATATTGATCTTTGTTTTTTGATGTCATCAAAGTTTACTGAAAAGATTTTTCATGCTTTATAAATCCACGACAATTTCCTACAATTCTGAGATGATAGTTCAAATCAATGGTTGTGTTATTGTTTATACCACCAGACAAAAAACAATATTTAGAACTTGAAATAAAACTTTCAATTGCTGTTTAAATGATTTTTGTCCTATTCGATTTTGTAAGAAGGAAATCTTCAGATTCTTCAGATTAGCCCAGTGAGAGAATAGACAGCACGGGCTACATAAAAGTATTATTTATGTTTTTCTTATCGCATTTGTATTTCCTGGTTCCATACTGTTTCCC
>CM060333.1:3268120-3278120 GCA_030674155.1 Stramonita haemastoma | reverse complement strand
CACAATAAAAGATTTTGATAATGAAAGAATAGAAAAGTGTTAATAGGTAAAGAGCAAACAAGAGAAGAGAATAAACAACTGAAAACATCAATCCACCACCATCTGTCAAAAATTATACATGTGACATAAATCATACATTTGGATAAAAAGGGGGAAATTTTTTTTTAAAACTAATATCCTTATTGGAGGGGGGGGGAGGGGAGATACTGCCAATAAAAATATAAATAAAATCAACAATTATAATGATCCAAATACCAAAAGTAAGGAACCATACCAAGAGAGAGAGAGAGAGAGAGAGAGAGAGAGAGGAGAGAGAGAGAGAGAGAGAGAGAGAGCGAGAGAGAGAGAACACTGAACACTGAACACTGAACACTGAACACTGAAATGATTTAATGTACATTGGCCTTGGACCACAATACATTTGTTGGGCTTAGGGTTCGGCAATGGATTCATTCATACTATTAGCAATGCAAATGCATAAAACAATTAACTATCATCAACGTTTAAATAGAAAAAACACAATTATTCCATTTCATGATTGAAACCTGTAATCAACCATGATACAGCTACAAAAGAACAAAAACCGATGTCTAATAAAACATGCATATTAAGTATATATCTGATCGCAACAGCTAGTCAAGAAAGCACTTGGGTCAACAATATTTTCCTTTTGTTAATAGAATGAAAAATATATCTAGATAAACTGTGCCTGTACTCGTCATTTGTTGCTTTGAGCAGATCTGGTAATGGCACATTGACGCACTTGCTTAAGAACTTTTCCCTCAAGTCTGTGTACATGCAACATTCCATGAGAAAGTGGGCTTCATTTTCAACTATTGTTTTACAAAAAGGACACATTTTTTCTTGAGCATTTTCACTATATCTATATACATTATTATTAAGAGGTAAAACGTTACATCTTGCTTGTGTAATTGCTACTCGAAAGCAGAAAACATCAATAGAGTTTATATAATGCTCTTTTTCAAAAATACTTTTAAACGATCTGTAATTGTCATACCTCTCTTTATCTCGTATAATCCCATCCCATTCTTGAATGAACAGATCCACTAATCTTTGTTTAAACATACCTAAGAAAGCTTTTACATCTCCCACACTTTGCTGCATCCAAGCAATGTTAAAACCTGTTTCACACAAAATTTCTCTTATTTTTGAAATCCAGCAGTGTTTCCCATGTCTATCTAACTCTAGCTGCATGCAGTAAGCATTATATGATATTCTATTTTGATCTAATTGCAGTAGTTTTAACCAGTACTTAATGGCTCTTATACATGAATTGACATAAAGTGGATATATTCCTAAATCAACGTATACCATCTTATTGGGTGTCCTTACTGGTACTCCTAAAAATCTTTTACATGCCATCAAATGAATTTTCTCGATGTGTTCAAATCTGTTTGTGCCCCATATTTCTGATGAGTACAACAGAATTGGCTGTATCTTCAGATCGAAAATCTTGAAGAATGTACGAACGTTCATGAGAGAGAGAGAGAAGAGAGAGAGAGAGAGAGAGAGAGAGAGAGAGAGAGAGAGAGAGAGAGAGAGAGAGAGAGAGAGAGAGAGAGAGAGAGAGATTTTGGATACTTTTTAACTGTCAAAATCTGTTCTCAATGTCATTTGTCACGAAAATGTGTTCCAAAGATTCCATCCCGGCTATTTGTCAACATAACTGAAAAATTTGTTTGGAGTTCTGTTTGGAGTTCATTTTTACATTTTTCCCCGCGCCCGCATGCGCGCGTGTGCGCATGTGCATAATAATGAGCATATTCATTTCTTTATTTCTCTGTTATGTCGAGGATAATAGCAAAAGCTGCCATGTACTCGTTTCCATCCAGTCCCCGTGTGTATGCAGTTTTGTAAATTTTGTCATCCGTTCCCACGGGCACATTAGGTTCTATACTTTCAAAAAGCAGAACGAGTTTTAAGGTGTGCGCGAGATGGTCTTCGTGTGTGTGTGTGTGTCTTTGATTCTACGTCTGTACACTTAAAGTGATATTAGACGAAGGAAGGATGGGGGGGGGGGGGGGGGGGGGGAGGGCGTGAGGGGCAGCAATAAGGAGATATGGGTTAAAGGACAAAAACAAAAGTGTGTTCGTAATTGTGTGGATAACAAGACTGATTACATAACTATTATAACTAGAATGTTGCAAAACATGGCATAAGAAACGCAAATAATAAAGAAAACATCGAACAATAGAAATTTTTTTAATCTAAAACTGTAAGATGAACAATTGCAAACTACAAGTAAAGGCTGCCGTGAATAAAGCAAAAAGTACATTGCCACAGTAGGGTGTTATAATGTCACAGTCTTCACAGTCGTACTTTATAAAAAAAAAAAAAGAGAATACTGGGGATCGCATCAGAGACAATGCTATCTCACACAGTAACTTTGGATTGATTAACACTTCTTGCAGAGACTTATCTGTGTGTGTGTGTGTGTGTGTGTGTGTGTGTGTGTATGTGTGTGTGTGTGTGTGTGTGTGTGTGTGTGTGTGTGTGCGCGCGTGCATGCGTGCGTGCGTGCGTGCGTGCCTATGTGCGTGTAAGTGCGTGCGTGCGTGCGTGTGTGTGTATGTGTGTGTGTGTGTGTGAGAGAGAGAGAGAGAGTGTGTGTGTGTGTGTGTGTGTGTGTGTGTGTGGTGTGTGTGTGTGTGTGTGTGTGTGTGTGTGTGTGTGTGTGTGGAGAGAGAGAGAGAGAGAGAGTGTGTGTGTGAGTGTGTGTGTGTGTGTGTGTGTGTGTGTGTGTGTGTGTGTGTGTGTGTGTGTGTGTGTGTGTGTGTGTGTGTATCTGTGTGTGTCTGTGTGTTTGGTGTGTACATTGCTTCCAACAGACTGATAGGTAAAAAACGAAAATAAATGCATAGGTTGATATGAGTAAAGATCAACAAAGAATGAAGCCAGGATCAAATAGATAATGAATGAAAGGAAACACTATACTGGAAAAAGGAGAACTAAGACTTCCCGGGGTTTAATTAAAACGTCAACACATTCTAATACAGAGAAAACTGGAGCATAATTATAATTATAAAGGAACTGAGTGGATCGGTGGTCTAGAGGTAACTCGCCTTGTCTAGAAAGCGAAAAGTCCGGGTCAGAGTTTGCGGTGATTCGAATTCCGTTTGGGCCCAAAACTTTTCCCCCGTCCATTAGACCATGAGTGGTGGTCTGCGTGCTAGTCTTTCGGAATGGTTCGATTCCCGGTGAAGGGGATTTTTCCTTTGGAGTTAACATCATTGCCGACTCCACTCCCCCCACAGAAGTCTTTCGAATGAGACTATAAACCGAGGTCCCCGTGTGCGAACGCTCGTAGAACATCTTGCGAACACGTTAAATCATGTTCCACTTTTCGTAAGAGTAGGCCATCGTGTGCCGGTGGAAACAGATGACATTTACAAAACTGTTTACACACAGGTACTGAGTGTAAAAACTATATGATTGCTTATTCCATTATCCTCGATGTAAAAGAATAAAGAAATGAATGAATTAATAAATAAAACGAGACGATAAACCGAGGTCCTGTGTGTTACACATCATTATTTAGCACACGTAAAAGAACCCACGGCAACAAGGCGGTTGTCCCTGGCAAAGTTTTGTGGAAAAAAGCCACTCTGATAGGAAACAAATTCGGTTGCAGACAGGAAAAACAAAAATAGGTAGACGCGGCACTTGTGGCGACGCGCTCTCCCCGCAGAGAGCAGCCCGAATTTCACGTAGAGAAATCTTCTGTGACAGAAAATGGCATAAAATAAAATAAATAAATAAATAAAAAGAAAAGAACAGCTGGGATTGTCATCTGATTGTTTTCATGTGTTCATTTACCAAAAGCCAATTGAAACAAAAAAAGCAACAGGAAAAAAGCCAAGCCCTGGGCAAAAAACCCATTTGTATCATCTTTCTGATACTTGATATCAGGGGCCTGCATTTCATCACTTGCCGACAAAAGCTATTTCTTTTGTATTCTCTTGTTTTAGCTTTACGCTCCTCTCTATCCTACTTGTTTTTTCCCTACGACTTTTCCTGGTATTATTATGGCTATCTTTTTCGTACGATTGTTTGTTGCTGTGGTTACGTCCCTTTATGGGAGTGATCACAATCATCGCCAGATTCGTCGTGTGTTTAGTCCCCCCCCCCCCCCCCCTCTCTCTGTCTCTGTCTGTCTCTGTCTGTCTCTGTCTGTCTGTCTGTCTGTCTGTCTGTCTGTCTGTCTGTCTGTCTGTCTGTCTGTCTGTCTGTCTGTCTGTCTCTCTCTCTCTCTCTCTCTCTCTCTCTCTCTCTCTCTCTCTCTCTCTCTCTCTCTCTCTCTCTCTCTCTCTCTCTCTCTCTCTCTCTCTCTTGTGACAGACAGACAAACAGACAAACAGGCAGACAGACAGGCTACTAAAAAGGATAATACAGCTACACAGACAAGTAGATAACAACCAGTTTGTTTTATCAGATTAATATTTTCCTTCCCCTAAAGATGCGCATATGAATCTGTATGTAGTGTATAAAATAGAAGTCATAAGTACCTTTCTGTTTTACCTTACAACGGATTGTATTAACATATTTTATAGAAATGCCTATACCCAATAGGGAAAAAAATATATATATACATATGTGTGTGTGTGTGTGTGTGTGTGTGTGTGTGTGTGTGTGTGTGTGTGTTGTGTGTGTGTGTGTGTGTGTGTGTGTGTGTGTGTGTGTGTGTGTGTGTGTGTGTGTGTGTAAAGTAAAAGAACAAACACAACAAAAAAACAGGCGTTCAATATAAACAAAGTTTTGACAACTACCTGGGTTTTTTTTTTACTTTCGCTTTAACAAAAAAGACTGATTTTTTATTGGAAAAAAGATTAAAGTACAAAGTAGAACAAATTACCTCACCATTTATTAAAAGTCAGATACAAATAGATTGTTTTACGCAGTTTATCAGTACAAGATTTCCTTGCAAGTTCCTTTTTTATTTTCTTTCTCTGTTGGTTTTTGTTTAGTTTGTTTGTTTCCTTTTCTGTCTGCTTGTTTATCATTTTGTTTCCTTAATTTTGCTGTCAACCTGGTTTGTGTTGGCAAAATAGTTTCAGCTAAAGCTATAGGTCTCACAAGGACTATTGATATATATTGATCTAGATAAATAGATAAACAAACAGACAGACAGACAACCAGATTGGCAGACATACAGACAGATGTATAGATGTATAGACAGATGTATAGACAGATGTATAGATAGATAGATAGATAGATAGATAGATAGATAGATAGATAGATAGATAGATAGATAGATAGATAGATAGATAGATAGATAGATAGATAGATAGATAGATAGACAGACAGACAGACAGACAGACAGACAGATAGACACACAGACACACAGACACTCAGACACACAGACACACAGACACACAGACACACGATAGATAGATAGATAGATAGATAGATAGATAGATAGATAGATAGATAGATAGATAGATAGATGTAACATTGTAACATTTATATCAACAAATCTAAATCTCGTTATGCTTTGTGTAAACAAAAAGCTTTTAATTCTCGTGTCTATAACGACCTGATTCAAAACTTCCTCAGAACAAACAAAGGCAGCAAGAAGGCGAGCAGGCCTACACAACACACACAGCATTGAGAAATACAATGCCACACACCTGACATTTTTTCTTTAAGAAAATAAACAGGTGTTGTAAAAAAACCCAAATTTACCAGATCGGATTTCTAGTGAGACGAAGCAGCAGAACTTGCGGACACATTTTAGAAAACAAACACATTATTATATTAGTTTTAAAAAGAGAGACTAATGGTTGAAACAATTCTTAAGTGACTAGATAAACAAACAAACAACCATAAACAGATAATGAAGCATATGCTGCACTCAAACTTGGATAACTAGTTCACTAAAATGCTTACACACAGAGACACACACGCACGCACGCAAGTACGCACGCACACACACACATACACACATATATACATGCATACATACATACACACCCTCCACTCTAGCAAATTAATTGACTCAATGCACTGATTTAACCGATCATGTAGCCATCTAGAATACTTATAAACTACGTGGCTGAGCTCCATAAAAGCGACCAACAAAATATAAATAAAATGCATGTAGCTGCAAGGTTAAACAAGTTCCTATTTAAAGTAGACAAGAATGTAGAAGCATGAACATATAGTAGTAGTAGTAGTAGTAGTAGTAGTAGTAGTAGTAGTAGTAGTAGTAGTAGTAGTAGTAGTAGTAGTAGTAGTAGGCACCCATCAGTCTCGGAAGACTATGGAGTTGCGCTCTAGTCTTTAGAGCGCAAAGCCTGGGCATGTATGCATGGAGGGCAAGCTGTTACCCATGCAGCAGACCCCCCTCTCCACGCCACTGGAATGATCCATTGGAAGGGCAGTTGCCGATACGAATGGTTCCAGTACCGTCGCAGGAGCCGCCAGAACGTTGCCATATACAGCCCAGAACCACCCTGGGTGTTCCCACTCCCCGATTTTTTCTCAGGGATGGTGTCTATGCACGACACCTGTGTGCATGCTGCTTTTTTATTTTGTCATCCACTCCTACCGGCACACAATGGCCTGCTCTTCCAAAAGGCGGAACGGGGTTTTAACGTGTGCGCAAGATGTTCTGCGCGAGTTCGCACACGGGGCCTCGGTTTGTAGTCTCATCCGAATGACTGACATTCAGTTCGATATTTTCGTCAAACTGGGAAGAAAGTGCGAGGCTGGGAATCGAACCCAGAATCTCACGGTTTACTTGTGGGCAGGCGAACGTCTTAACCATCCGGCCACCTTCCTGAAACACACAGAAAACTGTGAATATAGAAAGGAGTAAACAAAGAGATAAAGAAGCAAACATTTTTCAATCATTGAAACACTCAACATTTAGAGTGAAAACTTATCCTTTCAAGCCTGATGTCTACAGGTGAAAGTAATCATTTTGATTATTTTAATCATATCAGTTTACTTGGTGTGTTATGAAAATGTGGATTTTCCTTAATCAAATTTGGCATAGCCTTTACCACACCTATAAAATAAGAGCAATTGCATAAAGAGAAGAAAGATATTGGCAAAAACAGGTTGAAAATCATGCCGCTAAAGGGAAACTAGATAAATGTCAGTGTGTGTGTGTGTGTGTGTGTGTGTGTGTGTGTGTCTGTGTGTCTGTGTGTGTTTTGTGTGTGTATGTATGTGTGTGTGTGTGTGTGTGTGTGTGTGTGTGTGTGTGTGTGTGTGTGTGTGTGTGTGGTGTGTGTGTGTGTGTGTGGTGTGTGTGTGTGTGTGTGTGTGTATGTCGGGTGCGCATGTGTGTTTAAGATTGTTTGTCTCGTACGATTAAAATCAGAAAGGGCACAGTGGTTGACAGTAGTTTGTTTGATTTTTTTCTGTTTTTTTCTGCTAGTAGTTCTGTTTCTTGTGCATTCCCTTTTATCTGCACTGCCTTTCAACAAACACGAAAATAAATAGTTAGATGAATAAAAGATAAATATATACTTAACTTAATCACTCACTAGCTGATCGATAGACAAAGTAATCGAATCGCTAGCTAATTCACTAATGAACTATCTCACAAGCAAATCGACTTAAACTAATCAGCTACTTGACTAAGTAAATAGCTAAGTAACCAAGAACTAGTTTCTTTGCTTTTTTTAATGGCAAAACAATGAAAGGCCGAAATAAGTAATTGGTTACATAGTCACAAGTTTAGTAGCAGGCGCGTATAAATCCTTGCCTTTGCCTCCCCTGGGATCATCCGACCACAACTGCATTCTACCAGCACCCATGTACCAGTCAGTGTTTCAGCGCCTCCAGCCCATAGTCAGGACCACAAAGAAATGGACTGCTGATAGCATAGCTACATTGCAAGGCTGCTTTGATTGCACTGACTGGGATATGTTTTATAACGTGTGTTCTGATCTGAATGAGCTCACTGATGTTGTTTCTTGTTATATTTCATTTTGTGTTAGTTGTGTTATTCCAACAAAGGAGATAACTATTTACCCCCAATAACAAGTCTTGGGTTACAAAGGACCTGAAACGGGCATTAGTGGTGTGTAGAAAAAGTCGTATACCCAAAATGTAAGTATTGGTAAACCTTCAAACTCTAGCCGATGAACTAAAAGAATCTCAAATTTATAAAAAGGTTCATGAAAAAAGCAACAACAAAAAAAGAGACAAATTAGAAATAAACTGCTGCCGAAAAGCAAAAAGAAAGAAACAAGCAAAAGGAAAGACAGTAAGCAATGAAAAAAATGACGAATGAACACAATGAAGAAAAACATACACAGATTTTTTTTTTTTTAAATAATGAAATCGCAACAAGAAAACACAAAAACACACAGTTTAGCTTTAATGTCTTCAGAAGTTACTGTGTGTGTGTGTGTGTGTGTGTGTGTGTGTGTGTGTGTGTGTGTGTGTGTGTGTGTGTGTGTGTGTGTGTGTGTGTGTGTGTGTGTGTGTGTGTGTGTGTGTGTGCGTGCGCGCGCACGCGTGTCTGTGTGTGTGTGTGTGTGTTTAAGATTGCTCGTCTCATATGTGGTTATGTGAGTAAAGCAAATGTTGCTCTGAAATGTTTAGTATTGATTTTTCGCCTGTCCTCCATGTGTTTTGTTTTCCAAAACTGACATTTATCTAAAACTAGATCATGTACATGGTATCTCTCCTTTTGTGTCTCTTTCTCTTACCATTTTTTCTATTTGTTTCGATGTATGTATGTATGTATGTATGTATGTATGTATGTATGTATGTATGTATGTATGTATGTATGTATGTATGTATGTATGTATGTATGTATTGTATGTATATATGTATGTATGTATGTATGTATGTATGTATGTATGTATGTATGTATGTATGTATGTATGTGTGTGTGTGTGTGTGTATGTGTGTATGTGTATGTATGTATGTATGTATGTATGTATGTATGTATGTATGTATGTATGTATGTATGTATGTATGTATGTATGTATGTATGCGTGTGTGTGTGTGTGTGTGTGTGTGTGTGTGTGTGTGTGTGTATGTGTGTATAATTATGTGTGTGTGTGTGCAAGATGTTTTGCGTGCATTCATGTTCTGTGTTATATGTTCCGTGTGTTTGTTAAACTATCTACAAATACTGAAACCTTACTTACGCCCATTCTATAGAGTTTTGGATTTTTGTAGCATGGAATTAGGTCAAGATGCTTTGAAAACAGATAATTGAAAAAAACATCCGCCTTAAATTTGGCTGGGAAGATAGATCGGTCGTGCATGCAAATAAAAAAATTCACCATGGGTGAACTTCAGTGCCTCTAAAACCCTGAAAACGGGAGAAGAAAAAAAACAAACAGACAACTCCTCGTTATGACAGATTAGAGTTTTACATTTTCGTGCATTGTGCAAAACTGAAATGAAAGATTAATACATAAAAGGTAAAGGTTAAAGGTGTACCCATAACATGTGTGGGGCGTGGGGGGGCGAGGCATCAGAGACCTCAGCTTCTCTAAGGGCCACCATATTGAGGGCGGCGCCCACTCTCCCCTCGCTGCTTAACTTCCTGACCCTAAAGAAGGCAGGTACCCATTTACAGCTGGGGGACCTGGGGAAACTTCACTGTAGCCAAGTCGCGAAAACGTCCACCCATCCAAATGGTAACCATGCTCCGACGCTGCTTAACTTGGCTGGGGGAAAGCAAGCGCTCTGACCACTCGGCTATCCCGTTTCCCCGATCAATACATAGTCTGAGATAAACAGATACACGAATACACATAAACAAACAAGCAATAAAAAAAAAGAAAGGGAACACTCGAGCGAGTGTGCAAAGCAATCCAGTAAGCCTAACAGATATACTCCTAGAAAATTAATATTATATCCACATACCCAGATTATTTACTTTTAATTATTTTTATTCACGGAAATAATGCACTCTGTCAGATTTGCAATATCAGATTTTCGCTTAACTGGAGAAAAAGTTATTTCCCACCTATTGAAAACAATGACCCCCCCTTTTTATAACTTT
>CM060333.1:3265862-3268020 GCA_030674155.1 Stramonita haemastoma | reverse complement strand
ACATGCACACGCACACACATACAGCACGCACGACAAACATCACGGCAGCAGGTAGCAGTACACACAACAACACACGCAGAGACAGAAGAAGATAGAAAGACAGACAGACAGAAAGACAAACAGATAGAAAGACAGACAGACAGACAGACACAGAGCCAGACACAAAAAACAAACACCCAAAAAACAGACAGAAATAGAGACAGAAAAGCCTTTTACCTCTAATCCTGGTCTGGCATCGTCTTTAATACTCCCCCCGCCCCCCGCACCCCCTCTACACACACACACACACACACACACACACACACACACACCACGCACGCCACACACACACACACACACACACACACACACACACACACACACACACCACACACACACACGTTCCCAACCCTATCCACCCCACCCCACCCCACCCTTCCTGTTTTCTGGAAGTTCTCTAAGATCAGCATGAATGAAACACAGCCTCACGCAAGCTCCCGGCTTTGGCCGGCTGTTTACATTGATAATGGCGCGAGTCCTCTCTGTCTCTCTCTGTCTCTCTGTTTCTCTCTGTCTCTGTCTCTTCTCTCTCTCTCTTTCTCTGTTCTCTGTCTCTCTCTGTCTCTCTGTCTCTTCTCTGTCTGTCTGTCTCTGTCTGTCTCTGTCTTCTGTCTGTCTTCTGCTCTCTGTTCTTCTGCTCTCTCTCTCTCTCTCTTCCTGTCTCTCTTCTCTCTTCTCTCTCCTTCTCTCTCTCTCTCTCTCTCTCTCTCTCTCTTCTCTCTCTCTCTCTCTCTCTCTCCTTCTCCTCCTCCTCTCCCTCCCTCCTCCCTCTCTCTCTCTCTCTCTCTCCTCCCTCCTCCCTCTCCCTCCTCCTCCCTCTCCCTCTCTCTCCCTCCTCTCTCTCCTCCCTCCTCTCCCTCCTCCTCCCTCTCTCCTCTTCCTCCCCCTCTCTCTCTCTCTCTCTCTCTCTCTCTCTCTCTCTCTCTCTCTCTCTCTCTCTCTCTCTCTTCCCTCCCTCCCTCCTCTCTCTCTCTCTCTCTCCCTCCCTCCCTCCCTCTCTTTTCTCAGCCTCCTCAATTCGCAAGTCGTCAGTTATTGATTATGGCATCAGTTCAGTTCAATAGGGGTTGCTGGCCTTAAACTCCGCAAAGGAAAAACTTCCAAGTACAATTTTCTCAACGAGTCTAATGCAGGAAATATACTTTCTTCTATGTCTCCTTTATAAAATGTCATGTCAGGGTTTATGACTATTTTGGTGACAAAAAATGATTTACAAAAAAAAGTTGTTACTTTACAAAAAACTACAATGCTGGGTTACATGAAGATATGCATTCAAATTTCTAACATAGTTATACCCCCTGATACATGTGAGCATGCATGCATTATTCATTCATTCCCGAATGTTAACATAATCATACCTGCAAGATGCACATAACATGGAGGATTTTAAAAACCGACTCAGTATGGTTTGATGTGTCTGCGCCTTAAAGAGATAATTATCATCTCTTATCAATGAGAGAAACAGAGAGAGAGAGTCAGAGATAGAGAGAGACAGACAGAGACAGACAGACATACAGAGAAAAAGAGAGGGATGAGCACATATGTATTAAGTGTATTTTTTATAGTAACAAAATATTTATGAAGAAAAAATATGAAACACAGTAAATACAGAGAAGAAACATTCATAAATAGTTCCAGAAAAAAAATCTGCTTTACTTTACTCGGTATAAACATAATATTCTGGATAAGGCATTCGTGTGTGTTTGCGTGTTTGCGTGTGTGCGTGTGTGCGTGTGTGCGTGTGTGCGTGTGTGAGTGTGTGTGTGTGTGTGTGTGTGTGTGTTGTGTGTGTGTGTGTGTGTGTGTGTGTGTGTTTATTTTATGTATAAATATATTTTTTTTATTTCTTTATTTTTCTATACCGAGGATCATGGAATTAGCACTCATGTGCTTTTTTCACATCCAGTCCCGTGTGTGTACAGTTTTGTAAATGTCATCTGTTCCACCGACACACGATGGCCTACTCTTACGAAAAGCGGAACAACAGGATTTAACGTGTGCGCAAGATGTTCTGCGTGCATTCACACACGGGCCCTTAATTTATAGTCTCATTTGGGAGGACTTTGGGGGAGAGTGGACTCGGCACTGATGTTAACTCCAGGGGAAAAATCCCCTAGAA
>CM060333.1:3250862-3260862 GCA_030674155.1 Stramonita haemastoma | reverse complement strand
TGATTTGTCTTTACAAAATATAGCGCTATAATAAGTTCCATGTATTATTATTATTATATGATTAGGTTATAGGTATATATGATGATGATGATGATGATGATGATGATGATGATGATGATGATGATGATGATGATGATGATGATGATGATGATGATGGTGGTGGTTGTTCTTGTTGTTGTTGTTGTTGTTGTTGTTGTTGTTCTTCTTCTTCTTCTTCTTCTTCTTCTTCTTTCTTCTTTCTTCTTCTTCTTCTTCTTTCTTCTTCTTCTTCTTCTTCTTCTTTTCTTCTCTTTCTTAGGGTTATTGTTTCGCCTTTTGGGGGGATTGCTTTCTTTCTTTTAAGGTTTCGGACGTTTAGGTTTTTTAAAATTTTTATTGTATTCTCTATCTGTTTCTTTCTCTTTGTCTGTCTCTGTATCTGTCTCTGTCTCAGTCTGTCTGTCTGTCTGTCTGTCTGCCTGTCTGTCTTTCTTTTAATATGTTGGTCAGTTTGTGTGTGTGTGAGTGTGAGTGTGTGTGTGTGTGTCTGTCTCTCTCACTCTCTGTCTTCTCCTCTCTGTTGTTTTTTCTCTCTCTCTCCCGCTCTCTCTGTCTCTGTCTCCGTCTCTGTCTCTGTCTCTCTCTCTCTGTGTGTTCTCTCTCTCTCTCTCTGTTCTCTTCTCTCTCGTCTCTCTCTCTGTTCTCTTCTCTCTCTCTGTCTCTCTGTCTCTCTGTCTTTCTCTCTGTTCTCTCTCTCTCTCTTCTCTCCTCGTCTTCTCTCTCTTCTCTCTCTCTCTCTCTCCTCTCTCTCTCTCTCCTCTCTCTCTCTCTCTTCTCTCTCTCTCTCTCTCTCTCTCCTCTCTCTCCTCTCTCTCTCTCTCTCTCTCTCTCTCTCTCTCTCTCTCTCTTCTGTTCTGTCTGTCTGTCGTCCTGTCTCTCTTCTCTCTTCTCTCTCTCTCTCTCTCTCTCTCTCTCATCTCTCTCTCCTCTCTCTCCCTCTCTCTCTCTCTCTCCTCCTCTCTCCTCTCTCTCTCTCTCTCTCTCTCTCTCTCTCTCTCTCGCTCCCTCTCTCTCTCTTTCATTCTCTCTCATTCTCTCTGTGGAGTTTTTTTTCAATATGTTTGAACCTTGCTGTTGCTGATATTGGCGGTTTAAGCAGCATAACATGGTTCGGAATCGTGCCTCATAGATAAGGTACTAACCCAATTTATTTTCCAGAATCTTGATTGGGGAACTCCCCGAACTCAGAACGCGGTTACCTAACAACCCCAGTCGCATACGCATCAACATCACCATTGGTAAACCTTGGAGCTCTTGCTGAGGAACAAAAAGGGGAAAGGGGGGAGGAGGGAACCAATTCTTCATAATGTTTGTCTTACACGAGTTGGATCAAGCGGAGCTTATCCCTCTTCGTGTTGCATAAATGCATGCAGGGCATGTATTTGTTAAGAATACAAATGGCTATACCATTCGCTAAACATGGTCTTTTCCACGACAATTACGGTTGTTGATTTTTAACGTGTGTGTAATGTGTGACGCGTACGAACCTCGAATGATAGTTTCTGGTACTGAATTTGCAAAAGAAAGAACTAGAAACCGGAGTTAACTCTAGAGAAAGATTGTTGAAACAAACCTGTAGTCACCACAGCTGGATACTATATCCTCAGCGGTCTAACCACTAAGCTACGAAGGTCCCCCTTCATAGAAAAAAAAAAGTTTATATAAAGGACAAATGTTCGATGATGGAAAAGAAATGGGTATTAGTAGCGCGGCAGATTGTCAATCTGTCAGAGGCGGCACTGTTTCTCTGTCGCTGTGCACACTTCGTGTGCTTTCTGCAAGATGATTCACGTTACGTTAGCATTTTACACGCCTTTTGGCCTTTTTGCCCGCGCGCGCTGTCAAACTTTCTGAATGTATACTTAACTTTCAGTATCACTAAAATGACAAGCCATGTTTGCTGCGAAACCATTTAAGTGTAAAAAAAACCCAAAAATCTAAGATAAAACAGAGAAAGTGGTTTGAGGAGTTTTCCTGGTTTTTTTTTGTGTTGTTGTACGGATAGAATGTTAGACTGATAGAGATAGATTGCAAGTGAAGGTTTTACAAGTAAACGACGTCTATGCAGAAAGTTTGCTGTTGAAATCAGGGGTTAGCTGTCTTGTCTACAGAGAAGCTGTTTGCATACCACAGATAGGGTTCCCTTCTCTGTGTCACTCTCTGTTTTTCATTGTCTGTTTCTGTTTCTGTCTCTGTCAATCTCTCTGTCTCTGCCTGTCTGTCTGTGTCTGTGTCTGTGTGTCTGTCTGTGTCTGTGTCTGTCTGTGTGTGTGTGTGTGTCTGTCTGTCTGTCCGTCCGTCCGTCCGTCCGTCCGTCCGTCCGTCGTCTCTCTCTCTCTCTCTCTCTCTCTCTCTCTCTCTCTCTCTCTCATCTCTCTCTCTCCTCTCTCTCTCTCTCTCTCTCTCTCTCTCTCTCTCTCTCTCTCTCTCTCCTCTCTCTCTCTCCTCTCTCTCTCTCTCTCTCTCTCTCTCTCTCTCCTCTCTCTCTCTCACCCATCTCACACAACACACAGCACAGGCACATAAAAAGCACACATATTATATATATATATATATATATTATATATATATTTATAATTTATAAATGTATATATATACACACATACGCACACACATACATATATATATATATATATATAATATATATATATATATATATATATATATATATATACATATATATATATATTTATATACACATATATAATATGACATTATACAACTGTTCCTCGTCGTGTTACTCGCTCTTTCTCTGTGTCTCCTTTTGGTTCCTTGATGCTGAACAATGTGTTCGTGCGCGTGCTCACGTACAGTTCCCTCACCCCTCTCTCCAAAAATGCACCACACACATACGCATACATACGCAACAACACCATACACACCGCTACACACACATACATTTTTTTTTAATGAAACTTACAAGGCAAGTCACACACACACACACACACACACACACAACAACACACACACACACACACACACACACACACACACACACACACATATACACACACACATCCACACACGATATCTAGGCCATCGTGTGCCGGTGGAACAGATGATATTTACAAAACTGCATACACACAGGGACTGGACGTAAAAAGCACAAGAGTGCCTATTCCATTAACCTCGATATAAAAATAAAATAAAATATAAATAAAAATAAACAAAATGCACACACATACACACACCACCACCACCACCACCACCACCAACAACAACAACAACAACAACAACACACCAACAATAACAACAACAACAACAACAACAACAATAACAACAACGAAGCAAGCAAATAAAAGAGCGAGCTGGCGACACAAGAGCTAAACTTGAAGACAGTGGAAAAAAAAACTAGCCTTTAATATAGAGGGAAAAAAAGGAAGGAAAGAAAGACAGAAGACACCACATGTCCTTCGATGAGACTTTAAACCGAGGCCACCTGTGCGAAACGCACGCAGAACATCTTGCGCACACGTTAAATCCTGTTCTGCTTTCGTAAGAGTAGGCCATCGTGTGCCGGTGGAACAGAGACAATATTTACAAAACTACATACACACGGGGACCGGATGAAAAAAAGCACATGAGTGCTTATCGTTATCCTCGATATAAAAGAATAAATAATAAATAAAAATAAATAAACATGTTCTGCAGCTCTCACACACTGAGGTGTAGAGAAGGAAGGCTGCAAAACAGAGAGAGAGACTCGGGGGGGGAGAGAGAGAGAGAGAGAGAGAGAGAGAGAGAGAGAAGAGAGAGAGAGAGAGAGAGAGAGAGAGAAGAGACACGTGGGGGAGAGATAGATGAGAGAGAGAGAGAATAAGACAGAGACAGACAGTCACAGGCAGGCAGAGCACAGACAGACAGAGACAGACAGAAAGAGACAGGACAGAGACAGACAAAATGGCCGGGAAACAACTCAATTGTGGAAGATACAAAGGAGAGGGGGCAGGGGGGAAGCAAGATAGGGAGAGAGAGAGAGAGGGGGTGGGGCGAGAGGCTTGAATTAAGATAGAGAGAATGAGTTAGAGAAAATTGAGAGCGAGGTGGGAGGAGGCGTAGGGAGGGGGCTTGAACAAAGCAACAGAGAGAGAAAGAGAGAGAGAGTTAGAGATAGAGACAGACAGACCAAACACACGCGCGCGCACGCGCGCACGCACACACACACACACACACACACACACACACACACACATGCCTGCGTGCGCTCACACACATAGACACACAAACACACACACACACACACACACACACCACTTGCACACTTACACACAAACACCACACATTTGCAAACAAACGCTAATATAAACACACACACTCTCTCTCTCTCTCTCTCTCTCTCCTCTCTCTCCTCTCTCTCTCTCTATCTCTCTCTCTCTCTCTCTCTCTCTCTCTCTCTCTCTCTCTCTCTCTCTGAACACACACACACACACACACACACACACACACACACGAGAGAGAGAGAGAGAGAGAGATAGCAAGAAAGTGAGAACATCCTAGCCACTGTGTTAACCCACACAACTACACTTCTCCGCAAAACGCTGTCGTAGTCGGGCATCGTCGCAGCTGCTCGAAAGTCCAGCAGCAGCAGCAACAGCAGCAACAGCAGCAGCAGCATCCCTCGTGCTAGTGCCACCGGCAGAAGAGGAGGCGACTGGTTTTGGAAAGCCCACGCATTTTCTGCCACTACCGAAGCTATCGGTTTAGTCGACGACATAGTGTATAGCGTGTGTGTGTGTGTCCCTGCTTTCTTTTCCCCCGGTGTTCTTCTCTCTCTATATAGTGATCGACAAGGCGTTCAATCTCTCTCATTTTCTCTTCTTGGTGTTTGTTCTTTTTTTCTATTATATGTTTATATTCTCGGCAATCCAAATGGTCAAATCATCATTTGTCGCAAGCTTTCGTGGATGCTTGTAAAAAAGAAGAGAGATACTACTAGTATCTGAAAGAGAAGGGGGTGAAGAGAGAGAGGAGAGAATTTCGTTTCTGCATGTTTTTTTTTTTTTTTTTCTGGCGAGTGATAGTGGTTTGTTTGGTTGGTTGTTTTTTTTTTTTGAGAAAGGGTGTCTTCTTGGTTTAAAAAAGAAAATACCATCGTTTTGTGTTAGTATTTGCTTTTGCCATACCTGCGTTGTGGATAGGTGTTGGGGTGGTTTCACGTGTGTTTGTGAGTGTGTTCGTCGAGGATATGATTTGTTTTCGATGGTCGTCGTAGTTGTGATGAGTGTGATAACGTGATTCTAACTCAATATTCTGTTTAGTTGGTGATACAGCGCTGGATTCGAATTGTTCGTTGTTTGTTTGTATTGGTACTAATACTACTACGAGTTGTGGTGAGACGTGGTGGTGTTTGTATTTCTTACTGTGTTCTTATCGCTGACGGTGTGGTGTGTTATTTTGTTGTTATAGGTTGCAAAGGTGATGAGGATACGTTATTGATAAGGTCAGTATCCACTGTGTATCACCACAGTGCAGTGTTGTCATGTTCGTAACATGTCCAGTTTTCAACGTGGGAGAGAGAGAGAGAGAGAGAGAGAGAGAGAGAGAGAGAGAGAGAGAGAGAGAGAGAGAGAGAGAGAGGAGAGAGAGAGAGAGAGAGAGAGAGAGAGAGAGAGAGAGAGAGAGATGAGTGTTGGTGTAATATGTTTTTGTCTTTCTCTCTCTCTCTCGCTCTCTCTCTCTGTCTGTCTCACCGTCTGTCTGTCTGTCTGTCTGTCTGTCTGTCTCTTCGTTTATGACTGTCTGTATACCTGTCTGTCTGTCTGTCTGTCTGTCTGTGTCTTTCTCTTTTCTCTCTCTCTGTCTCTCTGTCTGTCTCTGTCACTATCTTTGTGTCTCTTTCTCTGTCTCTGTCTCTGTCTGTCTGTCTGTCTGCCTCTCTCTCTCTCAATGTCTATGTTTGTCTGTCTCTCTCTCTCTAAGTCTCTCTCTCGTTGTCTCAATCTCTGTCTATGTCTCTGTCTCTCTCTCTGTCTCTGTCTCTCTTCTGTCTCTCTCTCTGTCTCTCTCTGTCTCTCTGTCTCTCTGTCTCTCTGTCTCTCTCTCTCTCTCTCTCTCTTCTCTCTCTCTCTCTCTCTCTCTCTCTCTCTCTCTCTCTCTCTCTCTCTCTCTCCTCTCTCTTCTTGTTCTTCTTCTTCTTCTTCTTCTTCTTCTTCTTCTTCTTCTTCTTCTTCTTCTTCTTCTTCTTCTTCTCTTCTCTTCTTCTTCTTCTTCTTCTTCTTCCTCCCCCTTTGTGCTTCAGTGTGTTTGTCCAATGTCTTTCCCTCTCCTTCTTTCTCCTCACCTCTATTTCTGTTGAGCTGTCTGGATTGCTGGTGACTTTGCCCCTATCCCCCCCTATCACCCCTCCCTCTCTCTCTCAAAGTCTCTCTCTCTTTGTCTCAATCTCTGTCTCTCTGTTTCTCTGTCTATGTCTCTCTCTCAGTCTCTTTCTCTGTCTGTGTTCTCTTTTCCTGTCTATCTCTCTCTGTGTCTCTGGCTCTCTGTCCCTCATTCTGTGTCTGTCTCTCTGTCTGTCTGTCTGTCTGTCTGTCTGTCGTCCTCTCTCTCTCTCTCTCTCTCTCTCTCTCCTCTCTCTCTCTCCCTCTCTCTCTCTCTCTCCTCTCTCTCTCTCTCTCTCTCCTCCTCTCTCTCTCTCTCCTCTCTCTCTCTCTCTCTGAGGGGACGGATAGCCTAGTGGTCAGAACATTGCGCTGGCAATTTGAAAACCCGGGTTCGAATCTGGTCGAGAGATTTTTCTCCTGGAGTTAACATCAGTGCTGACTCCACTCTCCCCACAAGTCCTTCGGATGAGACTTTAAACCGAGGCCCCTTGTGCGAACGCACGCAGAACATCTTGCGACACGTTAAATCCTGTTCCGCTTTTCGTAAAGTAGGCCATCGTGTGCCGGTGGGAACAGATGACATTTACAAAACTGCATACACACGGGGACTGGATGTAAAAAAGCACAAGAGTGCTTTATCCCATTATCCTCGATGTAAAGAATAAATCAATCAATCAAAAATCTCTCTCTCTCTCTCTCTCTCCTCTCTATCTCTCTCTCTCTCTCTCTCTCTCTCCTCTCTCTCTCTCTCTCTCTCTCTCTCTCTCTCTCTCTCTCTCTCTCTCTCTCTCTCTCTCTCTCTCTCTCTCTCTCTCTCCTCTCTCTCTCTCTCTCTCGTGATTTTTTCTCATTGTTTTTATATCTGTCTCTGTCATTGTCTGTCTTTTTCTGTTTATATGTATATTATATATATACATATATATATATATATATATATATATATATATATATATATATATATATATATATATATATATATATCACTATCCCTCTTTCCAGTTTCTTTCTCTCTGTTTCTGTCTCTCTACATTTGCTGACCGATTATGTCTACCTGACAGAATGTGGTATTCTCTCTCGATCTTGTATCCAAAAGGCATTACTTATTATATTCGGAGAGCTACGTGGGGTACATAACAAGGACCAGTGTAGTGATACCACACACACACACACACACACACACACACACAACACACACACACACACACAACTACACCACTAACAACAGCAACAACACACACATATTATAAACACGCACAAACGCGTGCGCGCGTGAACTCACACACACACAGACATACATATACACAACCTCAATCACGGACATCCACACCCACAAACATACACACATACACAATAGATCAGTGCATTATATATATATATATGATAATCATGGAAGCCAGAATCAATATATATATATATATATATATATATATATATATATATATATATATATATATATATATACAAGCACACACACACACACACACACACAAACAAACACACACACACACACACACACACACACACACACACACACACACACACACACACACACACACACACAACACACACACACACAACACACACCTGCGCTCGTATACACGCAAGCGCTCGCCTGCTCCTAAATCACGAGTTGTGCTTATATGCATGCCTATGATTGTATTTAGTTGATATTCTTTGGGTGCTGTACACAGTTTTAAAATGTAGTTACATTTTTGGTGTTTTTGCGCAAGTTTGTGTTGTGTAAATGTGTGTGTGCTCATGCGAGCCCATGTGTATGTGTGTGTGTGCGTGCATGCACGCCCTTGAGTTTCTGTATGTGTGTGTGTGTATGTGTGTGAAAGAGAGAGAGAGAGAGACAGAGAGAGACAGAGAGAGACAGAGAGAGACAGAGAGAGACAGAGAGACAGAGACAGAGAGACAGAGACAGAGAGAGTGCGTCCGAGATTGTGTGTCCTTGTCTTTGTGTTTTTGTGTATGTGTGCATGTGTGCACTTCTGTGTGTGTGTATGTGTGAATCTGTATGTGTATGTGTGTATTTGTGTGTGTCTGTCTGTGTCTCTGACTGTGTATCTGTCTGACTGTCTGACTGTCTGTCTGTCAGTATGTGTGTGTTGTGTAGTGTTGGATTGGGTTGAGTTGTTGTTGTGTTGTGAGCGTGTGTGCATATCTGTGCTGTGCGGTGCTGCATGCAATGATGTATAGCTGTAATAAATGCATCCTCATTTTCCTGGTCTCAGGGGCAAGATGGAAAACGGGAAGTGGAGGGGTAGGATGGGGGGGTGGGGGGGTGTCTGGCTATTTGCTCGTGTCTTGTGATCTGCTTGTTACATGGCTCTCCCCTCATAGCGTCTCCAATACAGGCGTACATTTCGCTCTGTCTATCTGTCTGTCTGTCAGTCGATTATTTATTTATCTATTATTATTTTTTTAATTGATTGATTGATGTAATCTTTTATTAAATGGATAATGGAATAAGGCTCCGTGTGCTTCTTTACTTCCAGTCCCCATGTGTAAGGAGTTTTGTAAAAAAAAAAATCTCATAATCTGTTCCCACCGGCACACAATGGCCTACTCTCACGAAAAGCGGAACAGGATTTTACGTGTGCGGAAGATGTTCTGCGTTCGTTGGTTCACGGGGGCGTCGGTTTATAGTGTCTTCCAAAGGACTTTTGCGGAGAGTGGAGTCAACATTGATGTTAACTTCAGGGGAAAAAATTCTCCTCGACAGGGAATCGAGCCCGGGTCTTGAAATTGCGAGTGCAATGTTCTGGCCACTGTCTGTCTGTCCTCTGGTTTTGTGGTTGTTAATGTATAGGTATAATTATATGTAATATATGTTTATATATATACTTAGACTTTGCAGATGACCTGGCGCTACTATCACACACACACCAGCATATACAGGACAAGACCAGCAGACTTCAAACCTTCGGACGGCAGGTGGGGCTACGAATCAGCACCAAGAAGACAGAGACAATGACGCTAAATGTAAAAACACCAGTCCCTGTGAAAGTAAATGGAGCAGACTTACCCCCAGTCATATTCACGTATCTGGGCAGCATCATCAAACCTGAGGGCGGCACCAAAGAAGACATCCACAGCAGACTTGAAAAGGCCAGGAATATGTTCAGGGAGATGAGCATCATCCGAAGATCTCCACAGTACAGCACCAACACCAAGCTGAAGTTGTACCAGAGCTGTGTTGTGTCTACACTCCTGTATGGATCTGAATGTTGGAGGATGACGGAGAGGGATCTTGCCAAACTTAGATCCTTCCACACCACCTGCCTCCGGAGAATCCTTCGAATCTTTTGGCCAGAAAAGATTTCCAATGAAGATCTACTGAGGAAATGCAACCAAACTGACATGGGCACCATCATTAGCAAACGAAGATGGAGATGGATTGGGCATGTACTCCGGAGAGACACAATCTGTCGCAAGAACAGCACTGCACTGGACCCCAGACGGCAAGAGAAAGAGAGGAAGACCAAGAACAACATGGAGATGGACAGTGGAATGTGAGATGGAAGCCATGCAGCACTCTTGGAGTTCATTGACCAGGCTGGCCCAGGATAGGCAGGGGTGGAAAGACTTTGTTGCTGCCCTACACACCACTGGGTGTAAAGGATGATAATATATAT
>CM060333.1:3234858-3244858 GCA_030674155.1 Stramonita haemastoma | reverse complement strand
GCATTCCTTAGCTGAGCACAATCCCAAAATAATACACTCTATCTCTCTCCACACGCAAGGGAAACTCAGGAGAACTACTGTATACCGGTCAGCCGAATGACCAGTTTGCGTGTATGGCTGTTTCCAAATTCACTCCTCCGCGTGAAAAAAAGAGAAGAAATGATCACTGTACAGGCAGCAGGCTCCAGTGTCAAAACAGGGTTTCTTTTACCGGAAAACACAGGCTGCTGCGCTAAGAGCTTTTCCCGGATGAAGACCATCTCATCAGAGCATTTGAAAGAATATCATCATTGTTGTGAGAACGGTGGCGCATGATGACGCTCACATAACAACATGTGATAAAGCACAATGGCACTGTGCTGACACCCACATAACAATATTGTAATGACACACATTGGCAATATGCTGACGCTCACATAACAACATTGTAATGACACACAATGGCACTGTGCTGACACCCACATAACAACATTGTAATAAAAAAATGACACACAATGGCAATATTCTGACACCCATATGATAGCATTGTAATGACACACAATAGCACTGTGCTCACACCCACATAACAACAAGTAGTGACACACACTGACACTAGGCTGACACCCACATAACAACATTGTAATGACACACAATGGCACTGTGCTGACACTCACATAACAACATTGCAATGGCACACAATGGCACTGTGCTGACACCCACATAACAACATTGCAATGGCACACGATGGCACTGTGCTGACACTCACATAACAACATGTAATGATACACTATGGCAATATTCTGACACCCATATAAACAACATTGTAATGACACGCAATGGCAATATTCTGACACCCACATAACAACATGTAACGACACACACTGACACTAGGCTGACACTCACATAACAACATTGCAATGGCACACAATGGCACTGTGCTGACACTCACATAACAACATGTAATGATACACTATGGCAATATTCTGACACCCACATAACAACATGTAATGACACACACTGACACTAGGCTGACACTCACATAACAACATTGCAATGGCACACAATGGCACTGTGCTGACACCCACATAACAACATTGCAATGGCACACAATGGCACTGTGCTGACACTCACATAACAACATGTAATGATACACTATGGCAATATTCTGACACCCATATAAACAACATTGTAATGACACGCAATGGCAATATTCTGACACCCACATAACAACATGTAATGACACACACTGACACTAGGCTGACACTCACATAACAACATTGTAATGACACACACTGACACTAGGCTGACACTCACATAACAACATGCAATGACACACATCGACACTAGGCTGACACTCACATAACAACATTGTAATGACACACACCGACACTAGGCTGACACTCACATAACAACATGTAGTGACACACACTGACACTAGGCTGACACTCACATAACAACATTGTAATGACACACACTGACACTAGGCTGACACTCACATAGCAACAATGTAATGACACACACCGACACTAGGCTGACACCCACATAACAAATTGCAATGACACACACGGACACTAGGCTGACACTCACATAACGACATTGTAATGACACACAATAACACTAGGCTGACACATAGTAACATGTAATGACACACACCGACACTAGGCTGACACTCAAGTCAAGTCAAGTCAAGTCAAGTCAAAAACACTTTAATCATCCCTGAAGGGCAATTACAATACTGACAGGCATAGTGATACAAATCATAATCAAACACACGAAGGAGCTACATTTCTTATTTGTTCAAACATTATATAACTACAAATAAAATGTCACAAACACTCACACTCTACGCGCGCGCGCTTGCACACACGCAAACACACGCATACACACACCAATGTTTAGATACAATGTTCTTAAAAACCATTGACTAGAAAAGACATATGATCACCATTATTTACACATTATGCGCACGTGTTCACACCCGCACATATACATGCATGCACGCACACGCACACACACACACACACACACGCTCCCCCCCTCCCCATACAATCCACACCCACCCGCCCCCACACTCACACATACACACACGCTCCCCCCCCCCCCTATCCATACACACCATCCACACCCACCCGTCCCCCCCCCCCCACACACACACGCATATAATGGTAAAGACATGCGAATTTACAAGCAATGCAAAGAAAATCAACAAAGCCAAAAATAAGACATACTCATTTTATGGGTACATATGCATGTATGTGCACCCCTGTATGAATTGGCTACATACATAACAGTGGCAGGTAAGTAATTCAGAGAAGCTTACACACACACACACACACACACACACACACACACACACACACACACACACACACACACACACACACACACAACACTCACATAACAACATGTAATGACACACACCGACACTAGGCTGACACCCACAACGGACAAAGTCTTTCAGCCTGTGTGTGTGGCACTGTGTTAGAAACATGCCCTATGGGCTGCACCTTGAGCAATTGGGGAAGAGGGGGGGAGCAGTGCGGTTTTCAGATGGGTTGTGGACAGCTTGAACCTGCTGGTGGAGCTCTCGTGTTCTTCTAAGAGGTTTGGTGCATGCTGGGTACGTTCCTGCCATCCGTGAAAACAGTCCTAGCTAACGTTTGGGTTTTTCTTGACTAGAAAAGGGAGACAGGTTTTGAAATACTCACAATGCTCTGCCTACATTTGCGCACAGAGCGTGGGTTACTGACACCCAGCCTGAGATTTTTCGAGGGAGTAAGTTTAGTACCGAGCCGCCGCTGTAGTCTAGTGGTTAGGGCGTTGGACTCGTAATCTAAAGGTTGCGGGTTCGATCCCAGCTTTCAGCTATGGCGTTGTGCCTATGGAAAAGGCACTTTACGGCTATTTTCTCACCCCACCCAGGTGTAAAAGGGGTACCAACCTTGTGTTGGGGGGTTAACCCTGCGATAGACTGGCGTCCTATCCAGGGGGGAGTCTATGACTCTCAGTCGCTTAACGCCACAGAAACCGGGATAAGCACCGGCCTGATGAGCCTTAGGCTCGGGACAGACTTTAACTTTTTTTAAAGTTTAGTACCAGTTAGACTGGAGAGTGCAATCGTGTGCTCCAGAAGGGATAAACACTTCCCCAAGAAATCAACTCAGCCAGGATTTGAACCCTCACTTTCAGTCACCACCAGATCACGTTTGGGGTTTTCTAACCACTAGACTACATCGCCCAGTGTTAGCACACTATCGGAGTAAACGATCCCTGAGATTGAAAGATCAGCGTGGATTGTGTAATCGTTATATTTAGATACCACGGGATGCGATTGTCTCGTTTTAATTAGATGGCGATTTTGGGGCAGCTAAGTAAGGGATTTGTAGCGGATAAGTAGGAATTGGTAAAACGAGAGAGAGACAGAGAGAGAGACACACACACAGAGACAGAGTGAGAGACAGAGACAGAGAGAGTGACAGAGAGAGAGGAGAGGGGGGGGGGGGGGACGGACGTACAGTTTTGGATTACGGGATCTTCAACTTGCATATATAATTTTGACCTTCTTCATATATATATATATATATATATATATATATATATATATATATATATATATATATATATATATATATATATATATATATATATATATATATATATATATATACACGAAGGGAATTAAAGCACTGGCAGCTCTATCTTTTAAGTTGCAGACAGTAAAAGAAGAAGAAAAACAAAATAATGGGTGGCGCTGTACTTGTGGCGACGCCGCTCTCCCCTTGAAGAGCAGCGAATTTCACGCAGAGAAGTCTGCTGTGACACAAAGTGGTATAAAATAAAATAAAATAAGATTCAAATTCACCTTGGATATCGTAAAAAAAAAAAAAATCCCCATTTTTAGTTAACCAGCCGCCCCTGAGATTCGAACAGAAGACTTCATGGAACCCTACGATTGAAGTCGACGAACCACTCGGCTATATACAGCGTCCGCCGAGGAACACCTATCTAAAGAGAGTTCCAGATCAAAGAGGAATCTCTAACCCATCTCTCTGTGCGTGTACACTACCCTAGGATGAACACTAATAACCGGAGAAGCTTATCAAGAGGGGAGATGGAAAGTGTGGGGTCTAATTACGTTAGAACTAATTAGCAGCTGGGAGAAGAGAGAGAGAGAGAGAGAGAGAGAGAGTGAGAGAGAGAGAGAGAGAGGAGAGAGAGAGAGAGAGAGAGAGAGAGAGAGAGAGGAGAGAGAGAGAGAGGAGAGAGAGAGAGAGAGAGAAGGAGACGGAGGTAGGTAGAAAGAAGAGTAGAGAAGGTATGAGGGTTGAATGAAAAGAAACAAAATCGTTGTATTTAGTCTGTTACATTGTGATAATAAAACGTAGTTGTAGTTTACTTTGTCTCTGTCTCTGTCTCTCTTTGTTTCCATGTTTTGTCTCTTTCTCTGTCTCTCTCTGTTTCTCTCTCTGTCTTTCTCTCGCTTTCTCTTCTCTCTATGTCTGTCTCTTTGTCTCTCTCTTCTCTCTCTCTGTCTGTCTGTTTCTTCTGTCTGTCTGTCTGTCTGCTTTTGTTTTGTCTTCTGTCTGTCTCTCTCTATGTCTGTCGTCTCTTCTCTCTATTCTCTCTCTCTCTGTCTCTCTCCTTTCTGTCTTCTTCTTCTTCTTCTCTGTCTCTGTCTCTCTCTGTCTCTCTCTCTCTCTCTCTCATATTGATTTTGGTAGCCTCTTAAAGTGTAGAAACCTTACAATCCAATTAATAGTCAGCATCGGGTTAGAGAGAGATCCTATGCCCGAGACTACAGTCACCTCTTTGATCTTACTGAGCGAAAAATCGTTCGTCAAGATAGGCTGTGTTCGGTGCTGTGTGGTGTATGTAGTGTACCGCGACAAGTCGATGTATCTCTTTATTCTATGTTATTCAGGGAGCGGGGGAGGGAGAGTTGTTTGTTTGTTTGTTTGTTGTGTAAGAAAGGAGTGGTTTGAGGTGGGTTGTTTGTGTGTGTTGGCTTTCTCGATATGGCAGATTAGGAACTTGGGTTAATGGTTCCCTTTTCTGAGTCTTCGTCTGTGTTCTACTTGTTTCTGGGATTTTTTCTTCTTGTTATTTTTGTTTGCTACTTGCTGCTTCGTCTTCTGTGGTTTTCATGTGCTGTTGTTCCTAAGTCTGACGTTTGAATCCCTCCATCTTATACCTAACCATACCCAAATTCGTTACGTTGTATCGGAGAAGTTCGGGGTGGGAAGTTAACAGGAGCCTATCTGTGTCAGGCCACCGTGGAGCCACTGGTCAGAAGGGCTCTGCACCGTTGCTGGGTCATTTAGGTGGTGTTTATTCACACCCACTAAGCCCCCTACTTTACGACAGACGATGTTCACTTGCTGAATGGACTGAATCGAGGCGCCCACCCAAAGAGGTGATTATTCAACGTCCCTCCAACGACCTTCCCCCGAGAACCTTCAAAGCCCAAAGGGTTTGACACAAGCTCGCCACAGGTACAACATGTGTAGAGGAACCAACACTAAGATCAAAATGAGAGTGTGTCTTTGATTTTACGTGTGTTCACTTCATCATCACATCATCATCATCATCATCAACATCACCATCACCATCACCATCTCATCATCATCATCATCATCATCATCATCATCATCATCATCATCATCATCATCATCATCCTTTACACCCAGTGGTGTGTAGGGCAGCGACAAAGACTTTCCACCCCTGCCTATCCTGGGCCAGCCTGGCCAATGAACTCCAAGAGTGTTGCATGGCTTCCATTCACGTTCCACTGTCCTCCTCCATGTTGTTTTGGTCTTCCTCTCTTTCTCTTGCCGTCCGGTGCCAGAGCAACCGGGGCCACCAAATCAGAGACCATTTTCTGTTATTGCATGAGTGATCAATGACGATGTAGGATGAGGTAATGGGTGCAGCTATGGGACTGCATCTGCTTTAAGACTACGTGACAGGACTGTATCTAAAGCTTTCTACTATAGAAAACATCCGGGGGATACAGACACAGGCTGTGTAGCTCAGGCAATTTGAGCAACACTTTCAACTCGCATCCGTCAAATCGATGAACTGTACTGTGTGGTCCCAGTCTTCCCAAATGAGCCCATTTCAAGGTCACTCTGGTTAGGAGCTGGCCGGAGTCCGAAAAACGCAATGACTGTTATAGGATTAAAAACCGCCACATTCCAACTCGTAACTCACAGCCTTAACTGCAGTGTTGAAGCGAATGCTTGTGTGCAGTATACTGCTTTTCTCTTACGCAAAAACCAAATACAGTTAAAAGGGGGAGATAGTTGGAAGAGAAAGAGGAGGAGTGGAGAGAACAAGAAAATGGAGAAGACGATGACGAAAAAAATGAAGCGGAGAGAATCAGGGTGAGAGAAACGATACAGCCAGAAAGACAGAGGGATTGAACGGGAGAAAAAACAATAAAACAAATAAAACAGAAAAAAAGAAAAAGAAGAAAGAAAGGGTAGGAAAACGAATAGGGAAACAGACACAGAAAGAAAGGGTGAACAAGACAGAGAGAAGGAGAGATGAGAAAGAGACAGACAGACAGACAGACAGACAGACAGAGACAGAGAGACGGAGACGAAAGAGAGAGAGAGAGAGAGAGGAGGGGGGGGGGTGGAGGGAGAGAGAGAGAGAGAGAGTAGAGAGAGAGGGGGGAGGGAGGGGGAGAAGAGAGACAAACACGTGGAGAGAAAGAGGACTGACAGACAGACAGACAGACAGACAGACAGAAAAGACAGACAGACAGAAAGAAGAGATAGACAGGTATACAGAGAGAGAGAGAAAGACAAACAGAGAAACAGACATAATCAGAAACCGAAAGATGAAGTGACAGATGCATGCAGACAACGAAGAAGAGCGAAAAGAACGAAAGAAAGAAAGAAAGAGAAAGAAAGAAGAAAGAACAGGGAGGACGTAAAAGAGGCGAAGAGTGTGTCGAATATTCCATCGATCGATGACCCCCCCCCCTTCCCTGTGATAGGAACAGAGACTGTTGCCCAACACAGCCAAATGAGAAGAAAATTAGCATTCAAAAATGGACGGAAAGAAAGACAAGAATGAACAGCCAGACACGGAAAGAGCCACAGAGAGAAGAGCGAAAGACAGATTGAGTGGGGAGAGATATATCACAGAGGCTGAATGAAGGCAAGAGCAGATAAAAGGCTTGGAGGAAGAAGGTAAAGGCAGTGTGGGAGGGCGAGGGAGGGGTGGGGGTGTGTGACTGAGGACTAAAAGAATAGTCTTAAAAATTAGTCCAAGCCAGGAGCTGTGTCAGTTATTTATGAAAGGAAAGTGCCCAGGACTAGTTTAAAGTAGTTTCGTGTTTTTGACTTATTCTGCTTTTAGATTGTCTTTAGCCATGAATAGCTTTTCGTATTTCAATCTGTAATTTTCTTTTTTTTTTTAAATGGACAGACCATATAAAGTTAGTTGCACACACACACGCGCGCGTGCGCGCGACACACACACACACACGCGCGCACACACACACGACACACACAATATGTATACATACATACATACATACATACATACATACATACATACATACATACATACATACATACATACATACATGCATGCATGCATGCATGCATGCATGCATACATACATACATACATACATACATACATACATACATACATACATACATACACACATACACACATACACACATACACACATACACACATACATACATACACACATACAGACACACACAGACACAAACAGGCACACACAGGCACACACAGGCACACACATACACATTGATGTGTTTATTTATATAATTTATATATATATATATATATATACATTATATGTGTGTGAATATATATATATATATATATATATTTATTATGGGACACACACACACACCACACACACACACACACACACACACACACCACACACACACACACACACACACACACACAACGCACGCACACACACACCACAGAGAAAGAGAGACAGAGAGAGGGGTAGGGAGAAAATTAGAGTGAGAGATAGAGAGAGAAAAAATATACCCAAACAGCTAAGACAGGAAGCTGCCAGCAAACAAACAAAGACAGATAAATAACTAAACCAGAACAGAAACAACGCACGAGACACACACCAACTAACAAATAAAACACTAAAAACCCAACAACAGCCAGACACACAGACAAACCAACATACAGGCAACACAGCCACACATACACACAGACAAACCAAACAAAAGAAAAACACCTAGCATATGGACGCACTGCACCCAGCTATATTATATATAACATGAGAGTAACAGACCCGTACCACACAGCGACAGTGTCTTAGATCCCCCAAGCCTTTGAACCTCAGACCAAATCCCACAGGCATTAAACACACAGTCATAGCAAGACTGCACTGGAGGCCGCGGCATGTGGGAGGCAGGCAGGCAGGCAGGCAGGCAGGCAGGCAGGCAGGCAGGCAGGCAGATAGACAGGCAGGCAGGCAGATAGACAGGCAGGGCAGGCAGAAGATAGACAGGCAGGCAGGCAGGCAGGACAGGCAGGCAGGCAGGCAGGCAGGCAGGCAGATAGACAGGCAGATAGGCAGGCAGGCAGGCAGATAGGCAGGCAGATAGGCAGGCAGTTAGACAGGCAAGCAGATCGGCAGGCAGTTAGACAGGCAGGCAGGCAGATAGGCAGGCATATAGGCAGGCAGGTAGGCAGTTAGACAGGCAGGTAGATAGACAGGCAGATAGACAGGCAGGCAGATAGACAGGCAGGCAGATAGACAGGCAGGCAGGCAGGCAAGCAAGTAAACATTGCGTTGTTTAGAGATGATAATTATCAATAAAAATGCATCAACGTAATGCTTAACTGATCAGACACAATTTTTGTTGTTGGAAATGCATGTGGAAGGAAGAAGATGCTATGAGAAATGATTATTGAGAACACAGTAGGAAAAAGTGGCAGTGCACTTGGATTTCTTTATCAAGCTGTCTGAGCTCAACTGAAGAAGGATGTGATGATGATGATGTGATGATGATGATGATGATGATGATGATGATGATGATGATGATGATGATGATGATGATGAGGGATGATGATGATGATGATGATGATGCAGATCCAGGTTTCTTTTTTTAATGGTTGCACGAAATCAGTACTGAGGGGAACGAGAGATAGAAAACCTCAAGTTACCAGCCGCATTTCTGATAGAGCAAAACATTATGATGAGGAGGGAAAGTCAAAAGGTAGAGAGAAAAGCAGAGAGAGAAAATATTGGAATAACGAGAGAGAGAGAGAGAGAGAGAGAGAGAGAGGAGAGAGAGAGAGAGAGAGAGAGAGAGAGAGACGAGAGAGAGAGAGAGAGGAGAGAGAGAGAGAGAGAGAGAGAGAGAGAGGGAGGGAGGGAGAGTAGATAGAGAGAGAGTAGGCAGAGAGAGAGAGAGAGGAGGGGGAGGAGAAGGGGTTATTTATTTATGTATTTATTATTTAATTATTTATTTATTGCGAGAGAGAGAGGGGGACAGACAGACAGACAGGTCAGAGACGGACATACAGACAGCAGAACAGGTACAAAGAGACAGCGAGGCAGGCAGACAGAAAGAGAACACTCTAGCGATCGATGGAACTTTGTTCTGCTTCAAACCACAACCCTGAAAAACAGAAATGAAATGAAAAGAAATAAACTGGAAAACAAGCCACAGAGAGAGAGAGTGAGGGGGGGGGGGAGAAAGAAAAATACAGAGAAGAGAGAGAGAGAGAGAGAGAGAGAGAGAGAGAGAGAGAGAGAGAGAGAGAGAGGAGAGAGAGAGAGAGAGGCAAACACAGACAGATAGACAGACAGGGACAGAGACAAAGAGACAGGGAGAGACAGAGTCGGGGAGAAAACAAAAGTGTATGAGGCAGGCAAGACGAAACACAGAGCACTTCTTGTAGGGAGAGGTACACATGGGGTGTGGAAAAAAGAAAGAACGAAAAAAAGAAGGAAAAAAAGCCAACAGAAAGAGAAAAAAGGAAGAAAAAGAAAGAAA
>CM060333.1:3197358-3199858 GCA_030674155.1 Stramonita haemastoma | reverse complement strand
CTGTTCTTTTTTGTTTCTTTTTTCTTTTTTATTTTTTTTTAATTTGTGGTTGATCTTTCCCTGCAATCATGCAATGTAGACAAGGACGTGTGTACCGTGAAACGGGCATGTTATACCCGTGGTATAATTTATGCATGTACATAAGTGCTAACGTGTGTGTGTGTGTGTGTGTGTGTGTGTGTGTGTGTGTGTGTGTGTGTGTGTGTGTGTGTGTGTGTGTGTGTGTGCGCGGGGGGGGGGGGGGTACTCTCTCTCTCTCTCTCCTCTCTCTCTCTCTCTCCTCTCTCTCTCTCTCTCTCTCTCTCTCTCTCTCTCTCTCTCTCCTCTCACACACACACACACACACACACACACACACACACACACACACACACACACACACACACACACACACACACTCACACACTCACACTCAAACATACACACATGCATACTTACGGTAACACACGGAATATTTGTGCACACATTTAAACACATACATACGCGTGAACAAGTGCGCGTGCGCGCGCACACACACACACACACACACACACACACACACACACACACACACACACACACACACACACACACACAACACACACACACATTGCGATGTTTATTGCGATGACAAATATATATAATAATATATATATATATAAATATATATATATATATATATATATATATATATATATATATATATAATATATATATATATATATATATACACCACCACTACCATACCGCCCCCCACCCCCCACTAAAAAAATAAAATCCCCCCTATTCACCTCCTTCCCTTCCACCCCATTCCCCCCCCCAAAAAAAAAAACCAAACAAAAAAAAAAACCATCACTTCGTTGCCCTGACGTCATTTGTCGTTATGACGGAGACGCAACGTGTTGCGTGCTGACTGTGATTAGCAGACGATGCGGTGACTACTGGCCGGTGCCTATCATTAGTTGCGCGTCCTGTCCTGTGCCTGTTGTGCCTATCATTAGCTGCTGGTCCTGTCATGTGCCTGTTTTGTCAATGCCACTGCTAATGCTGGGTAAAAAGCAGGGGATACGGGCACCAGTAATGGCAGCCAAAGCTGCCGTAAAATAATCATATCACAGCGGGGGGGGGGGGGGGGGGGGGAAGAGAGGAAAGGACTGGTAGGTGTAGAAAATGACACTGACTACAGTACAATTATCAAAGTGGGTTGTGATCATATCATGTACGCTGTGTGGATTAGAGTACAGTAGAGCGTGATGAACTTTCAAAGACTGAATATCAAACTGTTGATTTTTTTTTTAAATGTTTCGCGAAAACGTTTGCAAAATTGTGAAGTATTGTGCAGTGAACAGATAGACAAAGTGTTTTTTTCTCCATAGTACACATTAATTAAACAAGGGGGGGGGTAAAAGGTCTTCTTTTTTACAACTTGTTTTTTTTTTACCCTTGAGAGTTAAATATGCATGTGTAAAGATGTTCGACATTGTCTTGGTGTCTATTTTGTAACGGGATTTTTCTTCATTTTTTTGTAAGTTAGGATTTAATATTTCAAGTTAAGCAGAGTTTGGATTTTTTTTTCCACAATGGATTCCAGCAAGCTCTGTTTTGTCATTCCTGTTAATATTTCTGGTTTCCTGTCCTGAGGTGTATGCTTGTTCATGAGCAGTATGTTCAGTTTCGTTATGTTGGCTTTTGATCACCTTTCTGAGCGTCTCACCTCTTAATTAAAACCTAAAACAAAAGTAAAAATTATGCTATACTTTTGGTCTGAGTCTCTGGATGACCAACCACTACAAGTTTGAAGAACTGATCTGCAAAATAGCAGTCACATCACTTGTAATGCCATGACACATTGTACAATTCTATTTCATATATAACTATGTTCCTTGTAGCGCTCTGTACCAGCCACAAAGGCCCTGTCAATTCAGTCATCTGGTTGAAAATCCGCCGCGCGTGTGTGTGTGTGTGTGTGTGTGTGTGTGTGTGTGTGTGTGTGTGTGTGTGTGTGTGTGTGTGTGTGTGTGTGTGTGTGTGTGGTGTGTGTGCGCGTGATGTTGTCGTTGTTGTCTTTAATTTAACGTCTGTTCACTCTAAGTGATATTAGACGAGAAAAGTGGAAGGTGTAATGGAAGTTATTGAAGTGAGTGGAAGAGGTGGAAAGAGAAAACATTATAAGATAGTAATAATGATGTTTGTACGCTTAACAAAACAAAAAGAAAATAAAAAAGGGATAAAAACATTAGTCTTAAAACCAGGAGCAAAATTTCAACTCAACAAAGTAGGAACAATCAACAATAATAATGTAACTACAATAAATATGCAAGTGGGCTGTGCAGTAAACATCCAACTATGGCAAAGGCTAACTTTGAATTTTCAAATACATTTCCAGAGACTGCTCAGAAAATGTGGGCAAAAATGGTTTTACACGTGTGTGTGTATGTGTGTGTGTATGTGCGTGTGGTGTGTGTGTGTGTGTCGGGGGCTGTGGCGTGTGCGTGTGCGTGTGGTGTGTGTGTGTGTGTGG
>CM060333.1:3179858-3182358 GCA_030674155.1 Stramonita haemastoma | reverse complement strand
GGTCGTCAAATTCCAGCGCAATGTTCTGACCATTAGGCTATCCTGTTTCAATTATGGTGTTTACTTCCTCGCTGGTGAAGTGATCTCTACACGAGATACTAAGAAGTTTGCAAAAGCATCTCATCTCCATTGTCTTTACCATTCTTTTAATGTCTACTGTTGTGGTCCATGTTTGAAAAGCGTACAATAATATGGACGTGATCAGGGAACGCATCAGTCTGATCTTGAAGCTGATGGCGATGTTCTTGTCGTTCCTGGTGAGTTTTAGTTTGGTCTTTGCAGATGTGGTCTGGGCTGTCCTTGAGAGAATTCAGGTTTTGATCCTAAATCCGATACCGTAACTCCCAGTTATTCAAAGCTGAGGACGATCTCAATATTGTCTTCTTGTCTTTGGTAAAGTCAATTGTATCATTATAATAAAATATACTGAAGGAAAACAATGATTGGCAAGAAAAGAAAAACCAATAACTTTTCCATTAGCATGGCAGCGAATTATCAGATTTGAGATACAGAAGAAAACTAGCTAAAACCAAACATCTTTGGAACAGAGCATTTGGCTGTTCATGAAGTCAGATCTCTGCTTCTCCAGGATAGGCCGTCCTTAGAGGTTGTGGTGATGTGTAGTGAGTGTGTGTGTGTGTGTTGGTGTGTGTGTGTTGTGTGTGTGTGTGTGTGTGTGTGTTGTGTGTGTGTGTGTGTGTGTGTGTGTGTGTGTGTGTGTGTGTGTGTGCATATTTTTTATCGATCCCCAATTACTATCTTAGGTGTTCTCTTAACTATGTCTCATCAATATAATCTAAAGTTTATTTCACACAAACACACGCGCGCGCGCACGCACGCAACACACACACGCACATACACACATGCATACATACATACACACACATACACACGCACGCACGCCCCACACACACCACCATGAGTGTGAACAGACTTTTAAATTGAAGACAACAACACTCACACACACCCTCCCCAAAACAAACCCAGTTCCAAAAAAACCCCACCATAACCTAGAGTTATAAATTCAATCATATAAAAAAAATGAAAGGATAACTCGTCTATATCCACAAAAATTCTCTGGCATAAAAAAACCAAAAAATCCTTTTTTTTTCCATTTCTTTTTCCTGTTTTTCTTTTGCCAAGGGAATTTCTGGCTCTGGACTGTCTTCTTGAGTTTTGGGTATGATGGGGTGGGGCCGAAGGCGGCTGCCTATGCTTTTTTTTGATTGCCTAAAGTCTGGAGTCGAATGAAAATAGTAGAATCAAAAATACTGGCTGCTACAGTCTTTTTTTTTTGTCTTTTTTTTTTTTGTTACTGAATTTTATGATTTTCAGGATTGTTATCGATCTCTCTTTTTTCTCCTCCTATTTTTTAAAATGCTAAGAGTAACGTGTTACCACCCACCACCACCACCCCACCACCACCATCATCACCACCACCACCACCAGCACCACCACCACTACACACCCACCACCATCATCACACATAGCACCACCATACTGACTGCTCTCATGAACACAACTACCAGCGCCGCTACGCGACTATACCACCACCATCCTCTTTTCAAGGTGTAGGTGCCAGCATAAATTTCTTTTGGCAGTATCCATTATATTACCCTCAGTTTTGGGTTAAAAAAATGTCTTCGTTTTTTAATTCTTCAGCTTAGCTTCTGAGCTTTACTAAACAGAGATATTTTGCGTAAGCGACTTATTATTTTTTTAGCTTACTATGAAGGTAGCCGCATTCGACCGGACGCTTAGCGTTAAATCGGTTGACAGTTTGGTTGATTTATTGACTGGTTACTTGCTTGATTGGCTGGGTGTATGAGTTAGTTGGGGGTTAGCTTATGTTATGAGGTGTAAACTTTGATGAGACCTAGGCACTTGCACACAACCAGCAAAAATGTGAGACCTTGTGTGTCTTCCTCCCATTTTCTTAAGACTTGTCTCTGTGAGGAGCCATTGTGGTTTGTTGAATATGAAAAAATCAGATGATAATGTTGGTAAAAAAAAAAGATAAATTATAAATAACACACACAAAAAACGCGCAGAGAAGGGGAAAAAACAAGTGACATCCACTAAAAAAAAAAGATGTACGGCCAGATGTATCTTTCTAAAGATTGCTCTTTTTTGTTTATATTATACAAGTAATGGCTTTTTTTCTCTGCTTTTGGAAAAGATATCATTTGCTTAAAAAAAAACCATTCTTGTTCTCGTATTCTTACTTCAGCTGCAAAAGGTTTTATATATAAAAAAATAATAATAATAATACAACGGAACAACCATGCCATAGAAAAATCAACAAAGAGAAACAGGAAAGAAAAACAGAACATCCTCCCCCCCCCCAAAAAAAAAATCAATAAGAATCTAAAAACAAGGAGATAGCCAGTGATATTGTGAACCTGTCTTTTTTATGGGTGGAAAGCAATCCAGGTTTTTCCTCCTGCAAGCGTACTTGAACTGAACCTGTGTGTGAACTGAAGGACTCGCCGTAATGAAT
>CM060333.1:3160040-3162540 GCA_030674155.1 Stramonita haemastoma | reverse complement strand
TTTCTGTTTTCCCTTTCCCTTCCAATCTAGAATGCTTCTCCCCCTCTCTCCCCTTCTGTTTCCCTTTCCTTTCCAACTAGAATCCCATCTCCCCCCTCTCTGCCCCTCCTGTTATTCCCTTCCAATCCAGAATCCTATCTGCCCCTCTCCCTTTTTCACACTTCTATTCTCCATTCTCCTCACGTTCTCTCCCTTGACACGTATCACCCTCCCTTGTCCAAGTCTCCCTGTCCACTCCCCTAACTACCCCTCCCCTCCCTCTCTTCAACCCAATCATCTTTCCCCCCCCCCCCCTAACCCAATCTGTCATCCCTCCCTCATCACCAACCTTCTCTGCTCTCCCTCTAATTAGTTTTTCTCCCCTTAACCTTTTTCCACGTTTCCTTCTCTCTCTGTCTCTCTCTGTCTCTGTCTCTGTCTCTCTCTCTGTTTCTCTCCTCTTCTGTGTCTCTGTCTCTGTCTCTGTCTCTGTCTGTCTCTGTCTGTCTCTCTCTTCTCTCGTCTCTCTCTCTCTCTCTCTCTCCTCTCTCTCTCTCTCTCTCTCTCTCTCTCTCTCTCTCTCTCTTCTTCTTCTTCGTCTTCTCTTCTTCTGTCTCTCTCTCTCTCTCTTCTCTTCTCTCTCTCTTCTCTCTCTCTCTCTCTCTCTCTCTCTCTCTCTCTCTCTCTCTCTCTCTCTCTCTCTCTCTCTCTCTCTCTCCTCTCTCATCTCTCTCACCTTACCACTCTCCAATTCGCCAATTCATGTATTCCTTCCCTCCACTTAACTAACCTCTTTTCTTTCCCCCTCCACCATCTTCTTTTTTATTACCTTCATCTCCCCCTCCCCTCTCCTCTTTCCTCAATTACGATCCCCTTTCCTCTGTTCCCCTACCTTTCCCTGAACACATACCCTCCCTCCCTCCCCTCCTTCCTCATTTATTCACTGGTTTTTGAAACTGTTTCTTCTTAGTTTTACTGTCTTCCGTTAGCCATTTTGGAAAAGTAAAAATGACTTTTCACGATAAAGCAATCTATCACTCATATTTTTTTTAAAGACACAACGACGGACACTATAGCCAGTTTATTAAGACTGTTTCGATTTCCATATCATGGGTCCATGAGGTTGTGGGTTCGATTCTCGGTGGTGTCTGATGGATCAAAGCTATGGAATTATACGATCTCTCGGGTCAACTTCAAGTGCAGACCTGCCAGTGCTTTAATTCCTTTCGTGTACGATACACACGCAGAAGATCAAAATAAGCCCATCAAAGATCTCGTCATTCACATCAGCATTTGGCGGGTTGCAGAAACATGAACATACCCAGCATACATACATTCCCGAAGTCGAAGTGCGGCTACATTCATGGTAGGCAAAACAGTCACATACGCAACAACAACAACAACAACAACAACAAACCACTCACCATTTGTGAACCTTGAAGCTCTTAGCCGAGTAACGAAAAAATGGGAATGATTGTTGTTTTCAATTTTTCAAAAAATATTGACTATAACACCTCACTGCAGGTTATGGTCTGTTTGTTGGGTTTTTTTTTAAAACAAATACCACTAGCGTTCTCTTACATATAAGGACATTAGGGAAGCCACGAAGTGTTTAAACTTTGATTTTTTTTTTAATTAACAGGCGTGAAAGTTACAGTGTTAGAGGAAAATCCAAACTAATCGATAAGTTGCCGGAAGCCAGCCCCCAAAGTCAGCTTACAAACATCCGTTAGCAGAGCTGTCTAGACGGCTAACACTACCAGTGGGGTCTGTGGCGATTGGAGTCCGCCCTTTACTGCTTTCTGGCTTTAGGGTTTTTGTTGTTTTCTTTTCTTTTCTTTCTGCCTTCTTGTTTTTGATGTTCACGAAGCCGTTGACTTCACTTTATATCCTTGGTCGTTATGATGTGTTTGTTATTATTCTCTTTTTTTGTTCTTCACTATCAATGTGTTTGTTCTTTTTTAAGTATGTAAATTACAGCTGTGTACAAAATCTCTGTCATCTGTTTTCTGTTATTCAAAACCCAATCAAACAGCAATTGCTCCCCCCCCCCCCCCTGTCCCCTCTTCTAAAAGAAGACTTAGACGACAGAAGCAAGCCAAGTACGCGTTGAACTAGTAATCCTAGAAAGATAGCCAAAAATTTCCACCATAGTGACAAATGTTAATAAAAAAAAAAAATTAACCCAAAACACTGACATAAACACTGCTATTGTTAATATCAATGCAAACTGGATATTTACCAGCCTCTGTTTTCTCGGTCCAGCTTACTTCCAGGGGTAAAACTTAAAGAAAGGGAGGAATACCTATTCTAGTATGAATTCGGAGTAATGTCAATAACAGCATAGATGTAATATGCTTATTAACATCGCCACAACTCTTCGCAGTTGGTTCTTCCGAAAAAGGTGCACACACCCATGTTTGGATAGAAAGAGTACACTCTCTCTCTCTCTCTCTCTCTCTCTCTCTCTCTCTCTCTCCTCTCTCTCTCTCCTCTCTCTCTCTCTCTCTCTCTCTCTCTC
>CM060333.1:3147540-3155040 GCA_030674155.1 Stramonita haemastoma | reverse complement strand
AGAAGAAAAATGCAAAGAAGAAGAAGAATGCAAAGAAGAAGAAGAAGAATGCAAAGAAGAAGAAGAATGTAAAGAAGAAGAAGAATGCAAAGAAGAAGTATGCAAAGAATGCAAAGAAGAAGAAGAAGAAGAAGAAGAAGAAGAAGAAGAAGAAGAAGAAGAAGCAATGATCAAGACCACTCCCCTATGACATAACTGATGAGTTGTTAGCAAAAACATGGAAACTAACAATAGCATGTTCACATTTTTAAGCCATGCATTGCCAGGAGACATAAGATCTATTCTCCGGTCTACTTTTTGGTTGATGCTTTATATGTATATAATGGTCTCCTATCTCTGCATCTTTGTCTTTTGTCTTTAACCTTGTCTACCTTTGGGTAAACATGCAGGTTCCCGCCTTGTTTTTATGTGTGGGTAGAAATGGGATAGGTGTTTAGGCCTACCTTTCTTTTATTTTCTTTTTTCTTTTTTTACCTTTTTTCCATAGTACTTGTCAATGCTTACTTGAATAAGAGAAAAGATGGGAATGAAAAGATATAGAAAATAGGGAGAGGGAGAGAGAGAGAGAGAGAGAGAGAGGAGAGAGAGAGAGAGAGAGAGAGAGAGACAGACAGACAGACAGACAGACAGACAGACAGACAGACAGACAGACAGACAGACAGACAGACAGACAGACAGACAGACAGACAGACAGACAGAGACACCAACAGAGAGGTAGACAGATGGAGACAGAGACACAGAGAGAGTGAGAGAGATAGAGACAGAGACAGAGAGTGAGATATATATATATGAATTTTATGTATGTATATATATATATATATATACATATATATATATATATATATATATATTATTATATATTATATATATATATGTATATATATATATATATATATATATATATATATATATATTATATATCTCTCTTTTGTATTGAAGGTAAATAAAATCCAGTCAGTATAACTGGACTTCGTCTGACAACTAATTTAATAATAAAACGGCAGTTAGATAACCCGACAGACATTGTGACCAACACAAAGAAAGAAAATAAACTGAAAAAACATGTAAAAGAAGGATAAGGGGAAAAGCAGATAGGGAGAGGTATGGCGAGAAGATAAAAAAGTGTAAAAATGGAGAATTTGTGATGAACAGGAAGATTAGATAGATAAATTAAAGCATGATAGAGAGAAAGAGCCACGAAACACATCGTTGGGAACATAATCAAAACCTACAAACATAGGTCACCTCTATCAATCTCGTCATGTTATATTGATTCTTTTTTTTATTTTAAAAGTGTCTGAAGATCATACTTGAAGATGCAATAAAATTGGCTATTCTGTTGTATACAGCTTAAAAAAAAAAACATTATTTCGCGATGATATTCAAAAAAACTTGCAGCATGAATAACAAAAGATATGGCGTTGGAATGATACATAAAAGCAACCAAAAAAAAGTTTCTCGTTCTCTCAAGGCAGATCAGTGTAATTAAAGACCGCACTGGCTACAGCGTTGTGGGATTAATCAAAGTAGCTAGCTGCCCAAGCCAGTCAAAGACATTGTGCAAACCAACAGGCATGGTAAAGGTATCGCCATTACGCTATAAAACTAGGATCAAAAGCCACAATGGTTGTCTTTCCCCTTTACTGCGCAGCCAAATTTTACAGCACAAAATTCTTTTGATCCTCTTCTCAGGGGACTATGCAGTTAGTGCCATGGTGTGCCTGATAAAATTCAAAGACACCAGGCTGAATGTAAGTGGATATTTGATGTGAGAAAAGGAAAGGTCTGCGTGTAAAAGTACGTTATGGACAGCTCTGGCCTTTGAACAATTTTGAAATCCATTCTGTATCTTACCAGGCAAACCTTTTTTTTGTTTTTCTTTTGTTGGTCTTTATTTTTAGGGAGTGAGATATAAAAAAAAATCCCACTGCGCCTTTGTCGATGGTTTTCTTTTCCTGCACAGTTTACAGAGAATGTTTTTGAAGAAAGGTTACAATGGGATGCTGAACCAAAGGGAAAGGGGTGATAAAACATACAGTGATGCATAGGCTTTTCTGGTTATGTGCATGCATTTCTTATTAACATACAGTGGTGCATAGGCTTTTCTGGTTATGGCATGCATTTCTTATTAACATACAGTGGTGCATAGGCTTTTCTGGTTATGGCATGCATTTCTTATTAACATACAGTGGTGCATAGGCTTTTCTGGTTATGGCATGCATTTCTTATTAACATACAGTGGTCATAGGCTTTTCTGGTTATGGCACGTATTTCTTATTAACATACAGTGGTGCTATATGGCTTTTTTTACTGGTTGATGGCTCTTATCATATTTCTTATTAACATACAGTGGTGCATAGGCTTTTCTGGTTATGGCACATTTCTTATTAACATACAGTGGTGCATAGGCTTTTCTGGTTATGGCATGCATTTCTTATTAACATACAGTGGTGCATAGGCTTTTCTGGTTATGGCATGCATTTCTTATTAACATACAGTGATGCATAGGCTTTTCTGGTTATAGCATGTATTTCTTATTAACATACAGTGATGCATAGGCTTTTCTGGTTATGGCATGCATTTCTTATTCAATGGGGGACGGGATAGCCTGGTGGTCAGACTGATGTGCTCGTGATTTGTTGACCCAGGTTCGAATCCCGTTAAGAGGAGTTTTCCTCTGGAATTAACATCAGTACTGATTCCACTCTCCCCAATAGTCTTTCGGAAGAGACTATAAACCGAGGCCCTGTGTACGAACGCACGCAGAACATCTTGGGAACACGCTTCAAGCCGGGTGACAAAATTAACAAAACTGGACACACACAGGGACTGGATGTAAAATTTTAAAAAAGCAAATGAGTGCCTATTCCATTATCCTCAAAAGAAAAGAATAAGATAGATAAAATAAAATTAAGATATTCTATTAGACCAATCGTTTTTTCTCAATATATCAATCCACTTTGTGTCGGAGATATTCATTTCTATCTACTTTTGTAAGGGAGTCGGGAGAAAATGGATAAACAATTCTTCACAACCATCGTCTAAATGCACGTAATCATGAGTTAATAACTATCTCCTGAACGGTCTACAAACTCTCAAATTATCAAGTCAGTCATTGCCTCATTTTCTGATATTCTTCAGGGACTTCAAACATACATTTTTATAATAGATTCGTAATAGCATTTTGTATAAAAAAAAGTAGACAATATTTTCTTAATTTTGACTTTAGAGAAATTTGTGAATTCCAACCGTTTGAAAAATGAGATTTGTAGAGTGAATTATAAAGTCATAATATGTATTTTTAATCACATTTCTTTTAAAATTTTAAAACATGACTTGCAAAATCATGTGTCACTGAACACTATTTCTTCATTATTCTTTGAAAATTTCAAAATATAGAAGGAAGATAGCATGGAAATGTAAATAGTAGTGGCGAGGGGACACAATCATTTCAACATTGACTTCCTCCCAGACAGCTTTTAGCGTAGGTTTTTAGAGGACTGAGGATTGAAGCCGGGCATAAAGTTGACAATGAAACTCCATCATCTCAGTAATGAGAGATGCCCTTTGAAAACCTAATGGCTGCAGTCATTTGAAATGCACGCACATTAACCATCCCCATTTGAAGACTCGTTCTGTTTCGTCCTTTTAACCCTGAAGCCATTCCTTAGCCTAGATACACTTTGATCATTTGACTGCTGCTCCTGGTTGTTTTCAGCAGATTAGTGGACTGGACGATGGCAAGATACAGTGGGAAGAAATCAAAGCTGGATGCATGCACTTCATGCAGAAAATGGTCTATTTTCCGGACACAGCCAATTTTACTTCATTTTCTGTAGTGTTTGATGTCTAACAGCATGGATTTGTGCACCACCATCATATTGAGCTTCTGTCACAGGTTTCAAAGAACTTGTTTGAAGAATAAAAGCGGCACAGTCCCACTGAAGAAATAATGAGGGGGTTAAAATTATAGTTGTCAGTTCAGTTTAATGGCAAAAAGGAAGATGCTTTCTTAATTCTGTCAAAATTGCCAGAAACAAATATTTAGTACTGTCTAAAAGCACTAAAGTGAGCAGTTTAGTGATTGTGATTTGGCGATATTTTCTACACAATACAGGAAACCTAGAAAAGGAATTGACATTCAAATATTTGCACTGTGTTATGCAGTACAGCTACTTCATAATCTTTACACATAACACATCATTGATTCTTTCTTATACATAAAACTATTGATTAATACATTTGTCTAAGTTTTTGTTCAAATACATCTGTTTTGCAATGCAGTATTTTTTTTTACTAAACTTATTAATATTACATCAGAATACCAAACAGTGTCGAATTCATAGCCGTGTTAATGGTCTATGGTGAATTAAGATGAGGTTGACCCAGCTCTCAACAGTGTATCACCGAAACCTCGAACCTGTCTCCTTCAGTCTCCACACAACAAAGCCCTTGGACTGAATGTAACCCATAATAATTATGTGATAAGAAAGGTACAGAAAGAGAGTATGACAGCACCAGTGACTTTTTCCCATCTACAACACTCCTTTGTGATGGCTATGGGGAGGGCAGACCTACTGATCTGGTTTCAGGGCTGAAGCAGACACATTACGCAGCATCAGGGAGCCATTTGTCACGGTGTGTCTGGTGAGCTTTTATGAACATCCCTAATAGGCACCGGTCAGCACCTATTTTTAATCTATGGATCAACTGAGTGGGGGAAACTGGGGCAGACAGTGTGTGTTTTTTCTTGTCCTGGATTTGTTGTTCCAGCTTTTCTTTTTTTTTTTTACAAGGTCACTGTGTCTGTTTTTATTTAATATGTTTGTACCCTCAAGATATCTAGTGTTTCAGATGAGATGAGGAACTGAGGTCCCTTATGAAACACGCACTCAGTGCACTTGAAAGAACGTACGATAAAACGTTATCATCATGTTTTGGGACATGTCATAGATCAGAATTATGTATGCAGAACATAATCATTATGTCCCCTAGTCTTACTACCTTCTGTGCAAGTGAGTGCATTGTATGCATTCCATAATTTCAAATATCAAAGACAGAAGGATAGTAAATGTGCGAATTTATATGTAATGCGTGTACATAAACTGTACGTTCTTTGTGCCAGCAAAGTAATGCTGTTCTTTAGATCAGAATGGCTGCTGGGGTACATAAAAAGAAAGACAATAGAACAGCTCTCAAGTTGCCCATTTCGTTGTGTGAAGTAAGTTCCATTTTCAGGGTGAGAGAGAAGTAAAACTGGTCCATCCGTTTTTTTTTTCGGAAGATTGAAAGTAACTGGATGCTGTGATCACAGGCTTTGTTCCCACATCATCTGCCTGTGGCCAGCATTCCTGCCTGCGTTTGAAGCACACCACAGGCTGCCTCATCAATTCCTCTCACCCCCTTCACCCTAGAATAGATTTTATGGCATGTAGTGCCTTTGATCCCCTGCCGGGGTCTCTGGATTGAATTTAGGTGGGAGTGGTGATTTAGTTGGTAGAATCCTTGATGTTGTGTAAGGATAAAAGACATTGTCAGTATCGGAATAAAAACTGGGTTTTTCACCTTTTACCTATGCTGTAATCTAATGGACTGTTGGGGCACTGCTGACGATTTTTCAACCAGCTTTCTGCACTCCTCAGAGGTTCACCTGCTATCAATCACTGTGCCTTGTCCACGCCAGTGAAAAGTGTGGTACGAAATACCTAAATAAGTTTATGAACTTTGGTGGGTTTTTTGTTGTTGTTTTTGTTTTTACTCATTTAAGGGTTGATGGTCAAACTCCCTCCACAAAGGAGGGAGGGTACTTCTTCTTGAAGGGTTTTTCCCCGCTAAGTAACTGTCTTTAGGACTTTGTATCTTTGGAAAAATTCTCTACAAATGCATGTTTCTATAACTGTTTAATGCTGAAGCAGATGTTGCAGGAATACAGATGTCTGAGGATTGGTCAGAAAATGTACAGATGAGAAGTGATACAATGCAAACAAAAATCAAGATCACTTTGCTCTATTAGGTGATCTACTCCATATCTGTAATTTCTATTTTTCCACTTCAGTGTTTGAGATGTGAAGATATCATTAAGATTCTGCATATGAATCCCAAGTATGTATGTGAATGCTATTTCAGCAGAAGGTTATTTAAACAAAACACAAAAAATAAAAGAAAGATAAAGTAAGGAGAATTTTTTTCAGACTACAAGCCACATACTTTTAAATGCTTTCTTGAAGGTACTAAAACCAATTTTTATAGAGCAGATTTCTAACACAAAATTACAGAACCAAAAACAAAGCGTAGGTCCACTTGTTTTTCCTTTTGCGAAGTGAGTTTGGCTTTTCAGGGACAGGGACAGATAAAAAAAAAAAAAAACAACAACTGGCCCATTTGTTTTTAGGAGGACGGAGTGTAAGTGGAGGCTGTGATCACAGACAGGCCTTGTGTTCAGACTTTTGGCACCAGCAGCCACCATCACTGCCGGTGTTTGAAACACGCCATTGGCTGCTGCTGTCTCCTCCGTTCCTACTACCCACACACCTCCATACGTTTTATGGCCTCAGACACCTTTGATCCTGTGGACTGGTTCTCTGGTTCAATTTTTAGGGGGATTAGTGATTTACTGTATAGCATGACTGGTGTGGCCAAAAGAATGGATGCTGCCTGCTAATCACTGTAACAGGTTTACTCTCTGTTCTGCACTGTAACAGGTTTACTCTCTGCACTGTAACAGGTTTACTCTCTGCACTGTAACAGGTTTACTCTCTGCTCTGCAGTGTAACAGGTTTACTCTCTGCACTGTAACAGGTTTACTCTCTGCTCTGCACTGTAACAGGTTTACTCTCTGCTCTGCACTGTAACAGGTTTACTCTCTGCACTGTAACAGGTTTACTCTCTGCTAATCACTGTAACAGGTTTACTCTTTGCCTGCACTGTAACAGGTTTACTCTCTGCCTGCACTGTAACAGGTTTACTCTCTGCACTGTAACAGGTTTACTCTCTGCTAATCACTGTAACAGGTTTACTCTCTGCACTGTAACAGGTTTACCCTCTGCTAATCACTGTAGCAGGTTTACTCTCTGCTAATCACCGTAACAGGTTCACTCTCTGCTCCTTTCTGTGGCAGCTGCAGCCTCGGTGGAGTCTGATATTGGAGTCATGTTGGTCAAGTTTGTGAAAATTGACATTATTTTGTCATTTGTTTAGTCATGACTTTTACATTAATTAACCGTTTTGTGCTTGCAATGGGACACATTATTTATGAACAGTATTAATAATAGATCATCCTCGTTTATGTCTTTGCGCCTGTAATTATTCCATGAATAAAAGTTGATAACACGTACCCATAGTGCAGATGGAATCTTTATTTTGCCAAGAAATGAGGCTACGCTGATTATGCAGAGGTCTGTTGTTTTTTTTCTCTATTAAAACTCAAGAAAAATTCCGTTGCACTCTTGCCCTCCTTTCTTCTTGACCAGTGCAATCTGTGCTGCAGCCCTGTTACTACCA
>CM060333.1:3135040-3140040 GCA_030674155.1 Stramonita haemastoma | reverse complement strand
GATTCCAGGTAGCCATGTTCTGTGTTTAGTTTCTAAAGCTATGAGCAGGGTCAATGATATTAGTATAGAGAAAATATTAAGTAAGCATGTTCTATGTTTAGTTTCTAAAGGGAGGGATAGCCTGGGTGGTTAGAGTGTTACACATTGCACTCGCTATCCGCTGACCCTGGTTCCCCTTTGATTCCCGTTCAAGGGGATATTTTCCCTGGAGTTAACATCAGTGCCGACTCCATTCTCCACAAAAGTCCATCGACATCAGATGAGGCTGTTTTCGAACCCAGGCAGAGCATTTTGTGCCCATGTTAAATCCTTTTCCGCTTTTCGTGATAGATACAGATAGATAACATGATATAGATATAATGCGTAATAAATAGATATAACATGATATAGATATAGTGATTATGCATTTTTTGTTGGTTTTTCTTTCCTTCCTTCCTCTCTTCTTTGTTTCCTTTATTTCGTTTTTCTGTCTGTCTATCTGTCTATCTGTATGTCAGTCTGTCTGTCTATCTATCTGTCTGTCTGTCTGTCTGTCTGTCTGTCTGTCTGTCTGTTTGTCTGTCCATCTCTTTCTCTTTTCGTCTTTCCTTCCATCCCTCAAGAAAATACATTAACTTTTTTTTTACAAGTTTACTGACGTTTTCCTGCTTGTTTTGTTCTTTCGTGTTGAAAGCTTAAACAGCATTTTTTTGTCTGACATATGAGCGGAAATGCGTTGCGCTGTCGTTAGGCCCCTAACAAGTCAGGCCCAGCACATCAGATATTGGCGTAGGATAATGAATTATTGTTATATTTTTTTTTAAGTTTTTCTGAACAAACAAAAAATGAGCAAGAAAACGGATTTTTATGAAGGAGGAAAATAAACATAAAGGAAGAACAGGATAACGGACCAAAAACGGAGAAAACAGACCAGAAGGAGGGGACAGGAAGAAAGAAGGCAGAAACAAAGAGAGGAATAGAAAAGAGGAAATTCATAGCACCAAAATTTCTAGAAGGTGAAAGTATGATCAATACTGACAGGCCCCCAGCATCATCACTTCAGAGGTTATTTCTGTCATTATGTGGCGCTTTTTTTTTTTCAAAGACTCGCAAAGTTTGTTTCCCGTCAGGAGAGGGGCAGTGAATTCTTTTTTTCTGATCTGCTGTCTTCTGGCAAAGTACTGTGAGAGAAAAGTTGAGAAGTAGCGCCCTGTCAGAGCATTAGTATGTCTGGGGATACAGCCTCTTGCTCTCTCTCTCTCTTCTCTCTCTCCTCTCTCTCTCTCTCTCTCTCTCTCTCTCTCTCCTCTCTCTCTCTCTCTCTCTCTCTCTCTCTCTCTCTCTCTCTCTCTCTCTCTCTCTCTCTCAGCTCTCTCCTCCTCTCCTCTCTCAGCTGTCTGCACCAACATTAGCGCTAACTGATGGACCTCAATGCAAACTAAACATCCCCCCCCCCCTTTTTTTTTTTCTTTTTTAGCTCTGAAAGTGCATTTTACTGCTGAGGAGTAAGCTGTCTGGTGCTTTCCTTTTTGTAAGTGTGCTTTTGTGTGTGAAAGTTTTCGATTTTTTGTTCTTTCTTTTCATTCTTTCTTTTCCTTCATTCTTTATTTCTTTCTTTCTTTCTGCTTTTCTTTATTTCTTTTTATCTTGTCTCTATCTCTTTGTCTACTTTATGTCGTTCTTTCTTTCTTTGTTCTTGCTTTTTTTCTCACCCCCCCCCCTCTCTCCCTCTCTCTCTCTCTCTCTCCTCTCTCTCTCCTCTCTCTCTCTCTCTCTCTCTCTCTCTCCCTCTCCTCTCTCTCTCTCTCTCTCTCTCTCTCTCTCTCTGTTTCTGTTTAGTTTCTTTTTCTTTGTTTTCTTTTTTTAATTTTTTTTCTATCTTTCTTTCTGTTTTGTCTTCTTTGGGGGTTTTGTTGTTGTATCTTTCGTTTCACTTTTTAGTTTGGCCAGTTTATTCTTTGTTTAATTTTGTTTTCATGTTGCATGTTGATGTCTGAATCAGCTGGGTCATTTCTCTCTTTCCTCTCCTCTTTTCCCTAGGTTCCTCATTCTTTTAAAAGAAAGAAAATGATGGTGATTATGATCGTTATTATGATCACAACGATCATGACGACGACGAGGAAGATGACGAGGACAAAGACACTGCTATCTCTGTCTCACCTATTCCCATTGCCAATAGCTGTGAACACTTTAAGTGCACACGAGAGGAAATGACTTCTAGGCATTGTTGTTGTTTTGTTTTCTTAATGTCTAGCTCGTCATATTATGGGCAGCCATACTCCGATTTCAGATGATGCTTGACCAATTTATTTTTGTGTGTGTATGGAGAGGACAAAGTTGTTATGCTGGGAGCTTTGACATAAATGATAGCCATACTATACAATATCGACGTAAGTAGTCCTCCATCGCGTGGCCTAATAACGTTTGATATTATAGGCCTTGTACATCGCTGCCATCAATACAACTGACAAAACATCTAGTCTGGGTCAGGGGTACCCTAATCGTTTTTCCTCTGCCTCCCTTTCCCCTGTCTTGCCCCCCCCCTCTCCCCTGCTTGTACTCCCCCCCCACCATTCTCTCCTGTGCTGTCACCACTTTCCCTCCCCTCTGCCTAATGTCTGGATAGACCCTATTACACCAACTTTCTTTGATCAGTCGACAGCCTACGCAGTTTCATTTTTTATCGGGCCAGTGATCGGGTTAATAGCAAAATGGGTCTGGCCAGAGATCAAGAGTAGAAAGTTTGGGAGTCTACCTTCAATCGCTCACCACCTCCCCCTCCCCCCTCCCCCCTCACACCCAAGGGGGGGGGGAGGGGGAAAGTGTTGGAGAGGGGGAGGCTAACCTTGTATTCAGTTACAAATTTCTGGAGAGCTTGCTTGGACTTTAGCTTACTGAGTGTTAGCACGCAAGTTGTCTTTCCGCTTTGTAGCTGGTGGTACTTTAATTTAAGGGGCGTGCGGGGTTTGTGTTTCCTCCTACTTATGTAAAAGTTCATATCACCGAAATGGTGATGGTGCTTAGGAAGTACACCAGCCAACAGTATGTGCTTTCTTCTTCTTGTACCCATTGTTCTATGCATTCTTCATCCTCAAAGGACAAGGGGAAATATGGCTGATTACACAAATGGTTTAGATAGAAGAGAGAAAAATATAATGAAAGAAATAATATCGTTTTACTTTATATGTTGCAGAGATAGCTTTTAGATAGCTTTAAAATGGTATCCTAGAATTTCTTCCACAAAAATATAAGTACAACATGTCTTCTGCAAAATAAATTAATATAAAAAATGGAAAGGAAAAAGCAGCAGTAGATCTACTCAGAAAAACGCAAAACAAAAGTTACTAAAAAAAAAAAATTCAAATGAGCAAAGGCAAAGAAAAAACAAAATATGATCAACATAAAAAAATATCAAAATGTTCATTATTCTCCAAAAGGAAAACACAAGAAAAGACAAGCAGAACAAAACAAAAATGAAGACCTAGAAGAGAGAAAGAGAGAGGGACAGACAGATTTAGAAACATGGCATAATGATGCCGTACTAATGTTCGCCCATTAACCAGGTGACTGCGTGCATAGCACCAGAATCAAGGCAAAACAAAACAGACCAGCCAAGGTCACACACCAGGTCCAGTTCACAGAGTGTGAGGTTAATGCCGGCCATGAATAATGCAGAGCCTTTCTGCACCTCTAAGGGGCAAATACACCTTTAGGAATTAAAAACAGATACAGGCATGGTTGTTTTATTTCGTGTTCTTATTGAGGCCTATATTTTTAGGATTCAGGACGGTGTCTCTAAACACATTTCAAAATCATTTTGTTTCAATTCTTAAGTGGTTGGTTGGTTGGTTGAGGTTATAACTACCATAATCCAAGCAGAGATCTCTCATTAAGTTAGGGACTGATCGTTAGTAAAGGGAATGCAAGGGTAAGCCTCTCTGCAGATGGCGCCTGTGCACACACGGGTGCACACACAACACACACACACACACACATAATCACATATTTCTTTCATTGAATAGAAAATGCAAGGGTCTTATTAATTTGCTACATACTCAAATAACAAGTGTTGCTTTGTGCTCTGTCACTGTGAGTGTTTCTATATAAAAAAAAATACAAAGGACCTTTTCTTTTCCTGCTCCCTTTAAACCGTCAGATGTGTCCGGAAAAATAATGGCATGTCCTATCCCAGGATCCTCTGGTGGTGTGCCCTACACCTTGGTTTTCAGGGTTGTCTCCTTGGGCCCCACAATCTTCCTCAGGTCACTGCAAAGTATATATAGCTGCATCTTTCAAGGATGTGCTGGCCAGTCTGATTTTCTTCACCACTACAGGCACACATACAGGGGAGAAGGAACAAGGTCTGAATCCCAGCTGACAGAGAGAGCAGAGGTAGTATAGAGCTGACTTCTTCTTCACTTCACTGCAAAGCAGCCAGCTAGCAGGGGCTCAGTCTGTTTTCTGCTGAGGTAAGCCCCGCCTATGCTGGCAGCGCGGGCCTGCTACATCCCTCAGTTCAGAACTGGTTGTAAGCTCTCTATATATAATTAGATTCCAATAGGATAAAGGGGCAGGGAGGCAAGAGTAGGCGTGGCTTCTCTAAGTGAAAGAAAGATCTGCCAGGCTGGAAAAAAGAGAGGCTGGGAGAGTAGGCGTGGCTTATGTAAGTGAAAGAAAGATGCTAAGCTGGTGTAGCCTGTAGCTGCCTAAAGGAAAGAGAGGCTGCCCCTAGCCTAGCCTTGCCCTACTTGTCAGTTTGGTAGGAAGCCTCCACTGTGCCTCTGCTCGTTTAGTTCAAATTCTACTTTCCTGTTTAAGGCAGACAGCTAACATTTTTTTTTGTAAAAGTTTTTGATAGATTGAAAGCAATGTTTGTGATTTTATTCTGTGAGAAAGAGTTATAAGCCATCTTTATAAAAGTAGACTGCTACCTTCTTTTTTTTTTTAAATATAAAGGACTTTATTTATAATAGAGTGAAAGCAATGTTTGTAATTTGGAAAAAGATTAGTTGTGTGCATTT
>CM060333.1:3127540-3130040 GCA_030674155.1 Stramonita haemastoma | reverse complement strand
TTGGGGAACTTCACACAAACATCTTAGATTGCAGCAACGCGTCTTGACAGATTCCAGAATGTCATAGAATACTATGAACGATTCCCGGTACTTCTAAAACCTCTTAAAATATTGTAAAATACTCCCGAAACTCCATGAACAGACAAACATATATGCAATCGACAGGCATTAACATTTATTAATAACTAATATTCCATGCGTCATAATCAAAGAATGTCATTCATTGCAATCCTAAAAACATGCTTAATTAGGAGCCCTGAATCTGTTTGTAACATTACCCCCCACTTAGAACAAATTTCCCAACATTTGTTTCCAAAACAACAAACAGATTCAACTTTGAAACTCAAGGTTCATAGTAGCTCACTCAAGTTCAACATACAGCATTAGCACATTTCAGGGGAGGATAGCCTAGTGGTCAGAACATTGCGCTGGCAATTTGACGACCCAGGTTCGATTCCGGTCGGGGATATTTTCCTCCTGGAGTTTAAATCAGTGCAGACTCCACTCTCCCCAAAAATCCCTCGGAAGAGACTTCAAACCGAGGCCCCGTGTGCGAACGCACGCACAACACTATGTGCGCACGTCAAATCCCGTTCCGCCCCTTGCAAGATCAGGCCATCCTGCGCCGGCGGGAATAGACGACATCCACAAAACCGCACACACACGGAGACTGGATGTTAAAAAGCACAAGAGTGCCCATTCCATCGCCCTCGATACAAACGAACAAATCAAATCAATAAATCATTTCAATCCAAAAAATGTTCATGAGAATACAATAAGTTCCAAGATTGTCACTTCACAAAATTCAAACTATTTTAAGTTCTATCAGGAAACACCCACATTGCCCCACAAATGTCTTCTGGAATCAGCACTTGTCCATACCCAAAATCCCACACAATCAAAACTGTACCAAAACCGAATCAATGTTGTTGTTGTTGTTGTTGTTGTTGTTGTTGTTCCCCAGCTTAACACTCTAGGGGGTCACCCAGAATGTGCCCTCTGACTCACTCATCCCACCTGGGAATCACTGTGAGATTGAAATTGTACACTGAATGAGAAGTTTGCGTGTTTGACTATTTTCATGTACCTCGCCATATTGGCAGCCATACTCCGACTTCAGAGGATTTATACTCCTTTGAAGGAGAGTGCAGGTTGTTCTGTTAAGAGCTTGTCAAGGCAGAGGGCAATCTCAACACAACATTGTACAACACCACAACATTCCAGTGTAGGCCTTGGCAATGAGCTAACATCAATAACTGACACAACTTTTGGCCTAGGCCAACCAAATCAAAATTACCCAACAATTTCAAAATGTTAACCATGTTCATGACGTCGTATGACCAAATATGTCAAACTCAACAGCTAGGAAATCATCAACAGATCAAATGACCAAAGATATGAAATTCACAATCTTTAAGCTTATGATTCATCATGACAAAGCAATGAATTTACTAAAATGTCACTTCTGAGCAGATGTGTTACCGTCCTTGGGACACCTCCTCCAGGATCAAATAGCGTAATCCTGTCAACCCTCTTGTAATCCACGCACATGCTGTCTGCACCGTTCTTCCCTTGGGTGCCAAAAGTCAGTGTTCACAGAATCCCTGGCCACATAAATTTCCCCACAAATGTCCTTTGGGTTCGGTACCTGTCCATCACTCCCGATGTGGAAATCCTTGATGAAGTCTCTGGGACAGCTCAGTCTCTGGTACACCTCCTCCTGGATCAAACACTGTAATCCTGTCGATTCTATTGTCCATACACATGCCGCCTACCTCATCTTTCTCTTGGATGAAAATCACCAGAGTAACACACTGAGATCCTGGGGATTCCCATTCCATGCCCATATGACCCCCTGTGATAGAGTCACGTGCCAGCTCCACTGTAGAGTTACGTAGTTGAGGTGGCACCAACACCTGGCGTACCACTCCTCCATGGTTCTTGAAGACCCTGAAGAGGACACCCCCCTTTTCTTCAAAGTGAAACTCCCCACTTTCTGTCATGACAGCCTCCTCATGTTTACGATGTTTATCAAGCGAAGGGTCAGCTCTCTGAAGCTCCATCAATTTTTCTTTGTCCACAATAGTTGCCTTGGAACTATCAGTGACTTTCAGGGGAATGCTCTCCCCCTCCTTCTTCGATTGCGCCCTTGTGGTCACGGCACATTCCTCATCATTGAACTTGTCATCAATGGCGTTTATCTCTGGATGTTTTCTTATTTGCGAACTGTTTCTGGTTTCAGATTCCAGCATTTTCTCATTATCACTGCCTGATGCCATCTTACCCATTTCCACAATTTCTTCAACAAAACGTCGAAACCTCAGGAGGAAGCCGTTCAGGTCCTCTGGTTTATCATCCAACACTGGTGACTTCGTATCTTTAGCTAGATCACCATTATTACTCAATCTTTGAACAGAGCTGCCATGCTCCAATTCAAGTCTTCTCATCTCCAATTCATGACGCCTCTCCCTCTCTCTTTCTTCTCTTTCCCTCTCTCTTT
>CM060333.1:3107540-3115040 GCA_030674155.1 Stramonita haemastoma | reverse complement strand
TCTGTCTGTCTGTCTGTCTGTCTGTCTGTCTGCCTGCCAGCCTGCATGTTTTCTCTCTCTCTCTCTCTCCTCTCTCTCTCTCTCTCTCTCTCTCTCTCTCTCTCTCTCTCTCTCTCCTCTCTCTCTCCTCCTCCTCTCTCTCTCTCTCTCTCTCTCTCTCTCTTCTCTTGTGCACCCATCATTCTAGTACCAATCCTATTTTTAAAGCAAAATAACGTCGTGACCCCCGATACTAAATCTTTTCTTCCAAACACCCCCATCCCCCCCCCCCCCCTAACCGTCCCTAGCCCCTTTCAAAATAAACGTGTTTTTTAATTTGCAAAAAGTCTTCGCCCTCTCTGTACACTTGTTGCCATGGTACCAGCCAAAAGTGTTTGACAGATGTTGAAAAGAAAGCCCCCCCCCCCCCCCCCCACCCCCCCCTCCCCTCTCTCAAAGTAAAAAGCCTTGCCTTATTTGTACAGCGGGAAACTACAGCCATGGTTGTACACTTAGGAAAGTGTATCCTTTCACTGAAAGACAGCACTTTGCTTTTGCCTCTCTCGGTCTCTGTCTCTGTCTCTCTGTGCCTCTGTCCATGTATCTCTATCTCTGTGTGTCTGTCTCCCTGTCTATGATCTCTCTACCTGTCTTGTCTCTCTGTCTATGTCTTGTCTCTATAAATATCCTTCTGTCTCTGCTATGTCCTATCTCTGTCTCTGTCTTCTCTCTTTCTCTCTCTGTCTGTCTCTGTTCTCGTTCTGTGTGTCTTGTGTCTGTGTGTCTGTGTGTCTGTGTGTCTGTATGTGTCTGTCGTCTGTCTGTTGTGTCGTCTGTCGTTGTCTGTCTGTGTCTCTGTGTCTGTTCTGCTCTTTCCTCTTCTTCTCTCTCTCTCTCTCTTCTCTCTCTCTCTTTCCGTTCTCTTTGTGCGTGCGTGCGTGCGTGCGTGGTGTGGTGGTGCGTGTGTGTGTGTTGTGTGTGTGTGTGTGTGTCTTTGTTGTGTTGTGTTTCTATCTGTGGGTCTGTGTGTCTGTCTGTGATTGCATTCTCTGTGCATTTGTGTGCCTTCACCGTCACCTTCACCTTCACCTATCCTGTAATCTTGTTTACCGTTGGGGCACCACTGAATATTTTGCAACCATCTTCCTCCACTCTTTGCGGGTTTCAAGGTTTCTGTAGCAAGTCGTTCCTGTAAGAAATATCCTGTGTCTGTATATGCAGACATATAAACTGATAATTAATCTCTGGCAGTCTCACACACTAGCCCCTATGTGCATGGCTGTGTTTGCTCATTCCAAAGAGGGTTTAAAAGTTGCTATTTGAAATATTGATCAGAAAATTCTCCAGTAAAACGTTATAGAGAAGAGAAGGGGGACATAGGTTTTAACTCTTTCAGTGTCATTAACTTGCCAGATTTGACTTGCCTCCCGAGCTGGTTTTGCTTGATACAGTTTTAAACTGTAATCTTTAGGGTTAAAAGTTTTCATACCCGTGTTTGGTATTTATCTACAGTGGTTGAAAATGTGTGTGTGTGTGTGTGTGTGTGTGTGTGTGGTGCGTGGTGCTGGTGCGTGCGTGTGGTGCTGGGGGTGCGTGGTGCTGCGTGTGTGTGTGTGTGTGTGGGTGGGGGGTTGTGTGTGAATGTGGGGTATGTGCGTGCGTCGCGTGTGCCTGCGCTCGTACTCTTTTGTATGGTGTGTGTGCGTGTGTTGTGTGTGTGTGTGTGTGTGTGTGTGTGTGTGTGTGTGTGTGTGTGTGTGTGTGTGTGTGTGTTGTGTTGCCTAGTGTGTGTGTGATCGCATTGTTTTGTACGGCACGTGCGTGCGCGTGCGTGTGTGCTTGTGTTTGTGCGTTTGTGGGCTTGTATTGTTGCATTTTTATGCTTCTGTTGACTTGCGTGGATGTGTCTTTCAAGTGCTGACACACATTTCCTCTGTGTATTTCAAGTGTATTTCCCAAAGCAGAGTTTCCCTCTAAGTGTTCTATGTACAGAATTGAATGAAAATGCTTTTAAAAAAAAACAATTACGTTTTGAGAAAAGCAGGGGAAAACGAATTTACAACAAAGAGCGCATTATCTTGCTTTATCCGATTAACGCCGATAGATTTGCAGATTTTTTCCTATTGAGTTGAAATGAATTGAGTTGAATTGTGTCTTTGAAGTTTGTGAAATAATGCTTTTACCGCTTTGTGTTGTCACTGGTGATGACCTGAATGTTGGTGTGTGTGTGTGTGTGTGTGTGTGTGTGTGTGTGTGTGTGTGTGTGTGTGTGTTGTGTGTGTGTGTGTGTGTGTGTGTGTTGTGGTGTGTGTGTGTGTAGTGTGTGATGTGGGGTTTTGTGGTTGGTGTGGGGTGTGTGGTGGTGGTCGTGTGTGTGTGTGTTGTGTGTGTGTGTGTGTGTTTTTTGAAGTACACAGAAAATATAAGTGAGAGAGAGACAGAGAAACAAAGAGAAAAACATATTTAATGGTGAGAGAGCGACAGAGGCGAGAGAACCAGACAGGCCAGACGGACAAAGAGAGAGAGAGAGAGAGAGAGAGAGAGAGAGAGAGAGAGAGAGAGAGAGAGAGCAGAGAGAAGAGACAGAGAAGAGAGAGAAGAGAGACAGAGAGAGAAGAGAGACAGAGAGAGAGAGAGGAAGAAGAGAGAGAGAAGAGGGCAGTAGCAGGACAGCAAGCAGACACACACACACACACACACACCACCACCACGCACCACCACCACCACAGCACACACACACACACACACACACACACACACACACACAACAAGACAGATATAGAGACAAATATATTTAGAGAGAACACACATAAGTACAAACATGCGAATGCTCTGCTATTGTGTACTTTTACCTGCTGTTCTATGCAAAGCATTCTTGTTTCTAAACATTTTGTTTCTGATGATAATGATTTTGTTTTCTGTCAGAGTGCTTTTTTCAATAGAACTTTGCCAGACAACTCTCTTGTTGCCGTGAGTTCTTCTACGCTCGCTGAATACATGTTAGCTTAAATTACCTTGGTTTATCGTCTTATCCGAAAGACTAGCACCCATACCACCACTCATGGTGCGGTGAATAGGGTGAAACACTTCAGACAACATCAGTGGGGAGTGCGTTTGTATAAAACACAGTGCACTGTCCCCACACAGTAAACAGTTGTTGTTGTTGTTGTTTGCGTTCCTCAGCTTAACGCTCTAGGGGTCACCCAGAATGTGCAGTTCTCTGACTCACTCATCCCACCTGGGTAATCACTGTGAGGTTGAAATTGCACACTGAATGAGAAGTTGCATATACGACTCTCTTTTTTTTAGTACATAGTCGTATAGGCATCCATGCTCTGGCTTCAGAGGAACAGAAAACAGTAGAAGCTGCATGTTCCCCCTTTTTCCCCAGGTATGGATGGTTTGGGAGAATTTGAAGACAGTCGAATAGAACCGAACCACCACCCCTTAGAGCGCTGTGTATCGTGGCTTGACCAAGAGATCGTGTCTGACCATTATTTTGGCCGCCAGTACTACTAGTGTAGCCATAAGTAAATTAGCCAAACACTGACCTCTTTTCCCTGCTCGCCCGGTCAGTGTGGGTTATAGTGCTGCTTTGGGAATGTGGTAGAGTCTAGTCTATCAGAGTCCTAGTCTATCACCTCTGCTTCCCTCTCTCTTCTGTACTGCTAGTGTCTTTCTGTGCGTCTTGAGTTTGTCTCTCAATGTCTTGTCTGTGTCTGTCTCGATCTGTCTGTGTCTGTCTTAACTCCCTTGCACCTGTCTGTCTCTCTCTGTCTCTCTCTGTCTCTGTCTATGTCTTGTCTGTCTGTCTCTGTGTGACTGTCTGCCTCTCTGTCTATCTGTCTGTCCGTCCTCCCCTTTCTCTCTCTTTCTCTCCCTGTCTCTGTCTCTCTGTCTCTCTGTCTCTTTGTCTCTGTCTGTTTGTCTATGTCTGTCTGCCGGTGCCTCTTGTCTGTCTGTCTGTCTGTCTGTCTGTCTGTCTGTCTCTGTCTCTGACTCTCTATCGATCTATCTATCTATCTACCTACCTACCTATCTATCTATCTATCTATCTATCTATCTATCTATCTATCTATCTATCTATCTATCTATCTATCTATCTATCTATCTATCTATCTATCTATCTATCTATCTATCTATCTATCTATCTACCTATCTATCTATGTGCTTTTGCTATTTTATTATTGTCTTCATGTCATTATTTCTAATCATTAAAATTTTGTTTGTTACAGTTGATGTTATCTATTGTTTTTAATATTTGCTTTGTTATTGTTGTTTTTTGTTTAGTTAGAGGTAAGTTTTTATATGTTATGTTATCCCTGATAAGGACGGGGACCGAATGTGAAAAGCACATGCTGGCTTATTCATTATCCTTGGAATAAAAGAATTTGATGATTTGATTTGATTTGATTTGATTTGATCTCTCTCTCTCTCTCTCTCTCTCTCTCTCTCTCTCTCCTCTCTCTCTCTCTCTCTCTCTCTCTCTCTCTCTCTCTCTCTCTCTCTCTCTCTCTCTCTCTCTCTCTCTCTCTCTCTCTCTCTCTCTCCTCCCTCATTTTCCTCTTGATTCCTGACAAAATTTGAATACAAGCGCCAAAGCGCACTAACTGTGTCCATACCTATACAAACACATATGAAAAATCTTGTTAAAATATGTTACAGAGTGACACCATCTCCCAACCAAGGCATTTGGGTACGTACATATTTTCCTCTTTTTTTCTTCTTCTTCTTCTTCTTCGTCGTAGACCACTCACACGGCAACTCTTGTTGTCTTGTCAAATGAGCGGTGCCGTTAAGTGCCTGACATTTCAGGCTCGTGGCATCTGACTACGGCATGGGGTTGTATTGTTACCTTTGAAAAAATTTTTCTGGAAAAACAAAACAAAACAGGAGAATGGACCTAGATGGCCGAGAATAGACAAGGATGTGGTGACAGGAGGAAAAAAAGAACAAGGCAGAAACAAAGAGAGGGATAGAAAAGAGGGAATTTGTATCATGGAATTTCCAGAAGGTGGGGATACTATTTTATACCGAAAGGCCCCTGGATTTGGGGGGAAAGGGGTGGGAGTGGGGTGTGTGGTGATTCTACTCTTTTAATGCTTAAGAATCGATGTTAAGTATGATTTGTGTCTAAAATTATGTAGAAGTGGGTGTTTTTTTTTCTCTCCAGTGAAAAACCCTTCTTAATAGTGCTCAGTTTATTTGTTCAAATTGTTTCTCTCTCTCTGTCTCCTGTCTCTCTGTCTCTCTGTCTCTCTCTCTCTCACTCTCACTCTCACTCTTTCTTTTTCTCTCTTTTTCTTTTTCACTTTGTCCATCTCTATCTCTTTATTGTGCATGTCTCTCTCTATCTGTATGTCATTCTCTCTGCCTCTATTTCTGTGTGTGTGTGTGTGTGTGTGTGTGTGTGATCTGTCTGTCTGTCTGTCTGTCTGTCTCTCTGTCTCTGTCTCTGTCTCTCTGTCTCTCTGTCTCTCTGTATCTCTCTCTCTCTCTCTCTCTCTCTCGTCTCTCTCTCTCTCTCTCTCTCTCTCTCTCTCTCTCTCTCTCTTCTCTCTCTCTCACTCTCTCTCTCTCTCTCTTCCTTCCCCCCTCCCCCGTCTTCCCTCCTCTTCCACTACTTCACCAAGACGGATAGAAAAATCACACAGAAGCAAAAAAGACAAGTCAAGTCAAGACGAAGACAGAGAGAGACAGAAACAGAGAGAGACAGAAACAGAGAGAGAGAGAGATACATAGATACAGACAGAAAGAGAGAGATAGAGAAAGACAGATAGATAGATAGAGAGATACAGAGCTACAGAGAGAGAGACGGATAAATAGACATATATAGAGACATAAATACAGAGACAGAGATAATCATACAGACAGATAGACAGAGAGAGACATAAATAGAGAGACAGACAGACAGACAGAATTGGAATTCACAGATAGGATAGGGGAGGGGTTGCAGTGTTATGGATTGGAGAGGGGAGAGGTCTGGTAGTTCCGGGAAAGAGGAGTTTCTCTAGGGGGTCGTCAGATGAAGGATGTCGGGAGGGGGGGAGGGGGGGGGTAGGTACAGGACCACACGAGAGGGCTGACATGAGACAGGGTGTGCCTGTCTCTGAGAGCCTTCTTTGTGCAGCAAGGAAACTAACTATCTACACCAGCCAGGATAAAGCTTGATCATTCGTGGTAATAATGGAGAGAGAGGAGAAACGGTAATCAGAAGAGAATGAAAGGAGGAGAAGAGGGGATATAGACAGATAGAGAGAAGAGGTGAGAGGGAGAGAGAGAGAGGGGGGGTGGAGAGAGAGAGAGAGAGGGGGGGAGAGAGAGAGAGAGGGGAGGGAGAGAGGAGAGGGAGAGAGGGGGGAGAGATAGCAAGAGGGAGAGAAGAGAGAGGGAGAGAGGGAGAGAGAGAGAGAGAGAGAGAGAGAGAGAGAGAGAGGAAGAAGAGAGACGAGAAGAGAGAGAGACAGAAGACAAAAGACAGACAGACAGACAGACAGACAGAACAGACAGACAGACAGACACAGACAGATAGAACAGAGAGGCAGACAGAGAGACAGACACAGAAGATACATATAAAGAGACAGAGACAAACACAGAGAAGACAAAGATAGACCAAGAGAGAGACAGAGACAGAGAGAGACAGAGACAGAGAGAGACAGAGGGGGGGGGGGGGGGGGGGGAGGGAGCTGCAGAACTCAGAGGGAAGATAAAGCGGGAGTTTAGCGGTGGCAGTGTAATGGAGGGAAGATGGGGGAGGCTGATAGGCCAGGAAGGGTCAATTCTCACAGGGGTCGTAAGATGGAGGAAGGGGACGTAAGGTGAGGAGGATTTATTGCAGAGGGGGCCTTGGTCTCTCTCTTATCTCCCTCTACTACCTAAAGCACGAAATGGATCAGAAAGCGAACGCTTAATAATGTGTATATGCATTGTTAATGTACATATATAGATATGTATATATATATATATATATATATATATATATATATATGTATATACATATATATACATATATATACGTATATATACGTATATATATGTATAATGTATTTATGTATATGTATGTATGTACATGGATATAATTATATATATAACAGTTCTTTTTACAAGGCAGAGAAAAGGGAGAGATACACAGAAAGGAGGAATAGGAGGTATAAGAGAAGGAGAGAGAGAGGGAAAAAGAGAGGAGAGAGAGAGAGAGAGAGAGAGAGAGAGAGAGAGAGAGAGAGAGAGAGAGAGAGAGAGAGAGAGAGAGAGAGGAGAGAGAGAGAGAGAGAGAGAGAGAGGAGGGAGAAGAGAGAGAGAGAGGGAGGGAGGGAGTGAGGGAGACAGAAACAGAGACAGAGAGGCAGATGGAGACAGAGAGAAAAAGACAGACAGACAAATAAACAAAGAGACAGATACTGGAACCAAAAGAGAGAAACATAGAGAGATATAGACAGACAGTGGCGGTGGTAATGTTGATTGATGTTCTTGCTGCTGTTGCTGTTGCTGCTGCTGTTGCTGTTGCTGTTGCTACTGCTG
>CM060333.1:3084431-3091931 GCA_030674155.1 Stramonita haemastoma | reverse complement strand
CACACACACACACATAGGGATAGAAACAGAGGCAGAGAGAGAGGTTGAGGGTATAGTAGACAGACCACCACAAACAATGCAAACAGACAGGCGGAGCGATAAACAGACAAACGGGCAGGCAAGAGACAGACAGACACACACACACACAGACAGACGAACCAACAGACCGACTGATAGACCGACAGACAGCTGGACAGACAGAGCGAAGCAGAGAGAGAGTAAGAAGTTTCTTTGAAATATTAATGTTGCATACAGCTGCTTACTTCGGCAGACATTTTAATAAGAAAAGTAATAGCTTTAGAAATACTAAGAACACAGGAAAGCAAACAAAAAGAACGAAAACTGATTACTAAAAAGAAATAACAACACTACCATCAGTCTATTTTAACGATACCAAGACGAATTTTAAAAAATAATGAAAAAGAGACAAAAACGAAATAAGCTAGACAAAGAAAAGTTATTTTAAATTAGTCTTGATGAGTCGTTTTCATACTTTCTGTCGTATTTGGATCAGCAATAGCACTATTAGTAATACAAACTTTATTTATTTATTTATTTATTTATTTATTCTTTTATATCGAGGATAACAGAATAAGCAATAATGTGCTGTTTTTCATCCGGTCCCCGTGTGTATGCTGTTTTGTAAATATTGTCATCTGTTCCCACCGGCACACGATGGCCTACTCTTACGAAAAGCGGAACAGAACTGGTAGGACGAGGACAGAAAATGAATGAAAGCAGACAGAGAATGGCAATGAAAGCAGACAGAAAATGGCAAGGAAAGCAGACAGAAAATGGCAAGGAAAGCAGACAGAAAATGGACAAGGAAAGCAGACAGAAAATGGCAAGGAAAGCAGACAGAAAATGGCAAGGAAAGCAGACAGAAAATGGCAAGAACAGAGAATCATGAAAGCAGACGAAAATATGGCAGCAGAAAATGGCAAGAAGCAGACAATAAGAAAGGAAGCAACAGAAAATGGCAAGGAAAGCAGGGTAGTAGTTTGTGTAAATTTGTAGCAGTATGGTACAATAACAATAAACAAAGTAACGGTTGGTTTCAAGACATTTTACCCTCTTCTGAAGGCGTTAAACCTTTATCACACATCTTCTGCAATACCTAGTTATTATCAGAGATAACGTTATGGTTATATTCTATTCTGTGTTCAGTGGGGACGGGATAGCTCAGTGGTCAGAGCGCTGGCTTTCCCCCAGCTAAGTTAAACAGCGTCGAGCGTGGTTACCAAGTGGATGGGTGACCGTTTGCGCGCCTTGGCTACAGTACAGTTCCCCCAGTCCACCCAGCTGTCAATGGGTACCTGCCCTCTTTAGGGTCAGGAAAGGTAAAGCAGCGAGGGAGAGGGGATTGGCGACGCCCTTAACATGCTGGCCCCTAGAGTAGCTGAGGTCTCTGACACCTCACCCCCCTACCTTTACCTGTGTTCAGTAGATTCCTCTAAAGTATCTTACGCTTGCTTGTTAATAGGTGGTTATATTTATGTACTTGATTTGCTAGTTTGTCGTCCAAATCGCATTATGTGCATAGATGTTTAATTCCAAAATGACTTGTTATAATACTTGTAGAAGAAGGAGAAAAACTGATACAGAAAGATGAAGAGAAAGTAGAAATAATTGTAGTAGAAGAAATAGCAGGTGGGGCAGAAGTAGGAGCAGCATCAGCAGTTGTAGAAGTAGATAACAGTGGGAAGTAAGCAGTAGTAGTAAAAAAAGAAGTATTAGTGGTAGTAGCAGCAACAACAGCAGCAGAGTCGGTACTGAAATTAACTTCAGAAGAAAATCCCTTTGAGCGAATGCCTCAGTGGAGGTTTAACCTCGGGCTGTCAGATCACCAGCGCAACGCTCTAACCACTAGGCTATCCCTTTTCCTTCTCTGTCATATCAAAGTAACTTTACTCCAATATTGAATAATAAAAAAAGAAGAAAATCCGAATCTTTTAAAACTGACATGAACTTCAAAGCAAAAAACAAGGGGAACAAACCAAAGAACAAAACAAACAACTGCATGATACCCTGATTTATGTATTCTTTCACTTAGCAATAAGGGAAGTGTGTGTGGTGCGTGGAGGGGGGGTGTTGTTGTCGTTGTTGTTGTTGTTGTTGTTGTTGTTGCTTTCACGTTCCCTGTAGAAGCTCGACTAGCACAAAAAACAGCCCTTTCTAACCATGTCACTCTAAAAAACAACAACAACAAACAAAGATTATAAAAAAAAAAGTGAGCGAGCGATTCGCACCGAGTTGTATATTGCCCTATCATTTTACTGCCCGTGTATCGCACGCCAAGTTATGTCCCATTCTATCCAGGGAATCCAATCGCCTCCCCTTAATGCGTTTCTATGTGAGTGCACACTGCACGCGTTCCGAAATGCCCAGTGCTTTTGTCTTTAAAAAAAAAACACACACCCGAAAACACAAACTAATAAAATTGGCTTGTTGCGTGTTGGCTAAAACTGTTTGGTTTTAAAATTCATATGGATACATTTCAGCATGTGTTGCAGTGTATTGTGTTGTATTTTCGTTATACGTGACACCGGATTTTTCTGTAGAAAACTCTGGGCTCTCTTCCTGAGGGAAAAGTGTGGCGGCACCTTCCTTCCTTCCTTCCTTCACCTCTGTTTCTGTGCTACTTTCTCTCTTTTGTTCTTTCTCTCTTTTGTTCTTTCTTTCCTTTATTGTTTCTTTTTTTCTATTTTTTAATCTGTCTCCTGTACATTTTATATGTTCAGTTTATCCCCCCATGAATGAACTTGAATATAATTATTCAACAAGCTTTTGGGGTGTGACAATATTATAAGCTGCAGCATTCTGTGTAAAAATTGGACACATCAAATTTTGTTGCTGTGTGATTACTGAAATGTTTGACATGCATATTGTACAATTTTACGATACCATGAAATGCCATTATCAGAAAGACTAGCATGCAAACCACAAACAAAGCTACCGGTATGTCACAGTGAAGAAGTTATCAACACTGCACATAGCATGTGCACGCATGCTTCTGAACGCATCTTTCTTTATCTGTATGTCAGCCAGTCTCTCTCGCTCACTCTGGACCACACACACACACACATGGACAAGAGCATTTCCTAACACTGCCAGCACGCACGCACACACACACACCACCACACACCACACACACATAAACAATTTTCCAAACGCCACACCACACGCACACACGCACGCATGCACGCACACACATATACACACACCACACACACACCACACACACACGCAGACGCATACACTACACACACACACACACACACACACACACAACACACACACACACACACACACACACACACACACACACACACACACACACACACACACACACACACACCCTGGACAAGATCACACTCTTCCAGAAAGCTTTACCATTCACTTAAATCATCCATTTTTCTGACTTATCTGGCAAAACTGGGATAGATTCCAGTCCCAAATGGACCAACGAAGTCAGAATGCGACTACATCAACTTTTGGGGTAAACATTGCACATGAAAAACACAATCTGACGTTTGGTGAGCCTCAATGCTCTAGCAGAAAATCTACAACAAAAACGCAAACATCCCCAAACTTGTCATGAAAACAAACTTTCACTCTCTTTACCCCCCCCCCCACCCCACCCCCCCCCGGTCTATCTCTATCAAACCCTTACCACCAATCTAGACACCATTGCAAAATCGACGGATTTCCAAGTGATTGAATGCTGACATCGATCTACAATGAGCTCTAGGCTATGTCTGGGACTTCTTCAGCAAATGCTCAGGCGGCAACTATTGTTGTCTGTCATGGAAGCGAGGTCTGGGACAACTCCATTTTCAGCTGCTAGGATAGACACACATCCACTGTTCAATCCAACACCTGACGACACTGTAGCGGAGTGGTTAGCACTGTCTGACGTCAATCCCATGGGTCTGTCAAGTCCCGAGTGCCAATGTCGGTGGTTTAAATAGTTTTTATTTAGAACTTTGAACAAACATTGAAAACAACAGCATTTAGGAATCTTAGCAACAAGGTTATAGCTTATAGTATGCTCAATATAACAATGAACATTAACATGAAAATGACGGCCGTTGAGCTGCAATGTGCAAACCAACGACAAAAACAATAACATCCATCAATTGCAACCTTTGCTAACTCAAAGAAATATATATATATATATATATATATATATATATATATATATATATATATGTTTGTAGATAAAACACACAGAAGTAGTGAGAATAGAATACATAAAACAAAAACGCCGAATACAACATTAACAAAAGCCGGAGAAGGATAAATAGAGTACGAGACCAACGTATGAATATATCATCTTCATGGCCAAAAATACTGTAAGACAGCTATGATGATATCAGGCTATTAATAATCTACAGTGTCAGTGCCTTTGTTGGTGACACAGTCTGGTGAATTAAAGGTCCTGGGCTGACCAGTCGATACAAGTAAGGACAGTCAAATTGTTTTTATACCCCGTTTTACACTGTATATAGTAGCACACTTTTAATATGAGTTTTAAAGTGTGACGAGATGACAGATATTTATTGAGGAAAACGTAGTGGAGAAAAAACATGTGCATATGTACGAATCTCACAATTATATTGAATATGACTTATCAAAGATTACATATTAAAAATTGAATTAAATTTAATTTCCATTGATTAATTTTTTTTTCAGTGGCAGCACTGTAAAGATGAATGGCATTGTAGATATTTCTGACTACGAACCATGCCTTTGGCCAGAACCCTCTACAGAGGTCCCGGCAGTCCCCAACACTGGCTGTGGTACCTTACAGCGAGACACTTTCCAGAATTTAAAAGTGTCAACTGCATTCAAAGGAATGTTTGATGTTCCTGTGGCCTTTTGAAGCTGCCCTCAAAAGACGATGATAAAAAGGGAAAGGAAATATGCTTAGAATATATGTTGAAAAAAAATGAATAAGAGAAAATAAGCACATTGTGAATCTTTGTGCCTTAAGTTTGGGAATCCTATTTAAGGATGCAAGGAAGGTCATAAAGTTTGGATCCAGCCAAGTGGCTAGTCTTAACTGATAATAACCCAAACATTGCCATACACTTTAAGTGCATGCACAGGCAAGAAAGTTGGGAAAAATATATAAATGGCCTACACTTGGATCTACTAGAGATGCAATTCCCCACTTAACCACAAAGCATATTGAGGAAAAAGTAGTGGAGGAAAAACAAGTGCAGGTACCAACTTCTCAATCCTTTTGAAGCAGAGAGAGAAGAGGAGAGAGAGAGAGAGAGAGAGAGAGAGAGAGAGAGAGAGAGAGAGAGAGAGAGAGAGAGAGAGAGAATTCAAAAATCGAATTTTTTACTTCGAGGTTATTAAGTAAGCAGCAATGCGCTTTTTTTACATCCAGTCTCTACCCTTATTAGGAATATATCATCATAGTAAAATACGCCTACAACCCCTAAGAAAAAAATAGTAGAATGGAAACAAATATGCAATTAACAAACAAAACAATTAGAAAACGAAACAATCAACCAACAAAAACAAAGAGAAAACACTAAGTTCGTTCACGCGCGCGCGCGCGCGCCACACACACACACACACACACACACTACACACACGCGCGCGCGCGCTCACACACACACACGCACTCACACTACAAACACATACGCACGCGCGCGCGCGATCGCACACACACACACACACACACAGAGTTCTCAGCTACGCAGGAATAAAAAAAATTAAAAAAGTCATGTCTGTTTACATTGGAGATGTTCAAAACTAAAATAAAGAAATGAAACAAGAAAGAAACACAATTCTTCTAATGTCGATTTCATTAGCCATGTACCAATATAACCGACAACACCTTAAACAAGCACCCACACTCAAAGCGGAGAGCAAAATTACCCTGCAGTATTGTTTTTTATCTTCAGTTATCTTTTCCTTGTTGCGGCAGACGACTTTCGCCACCATTGTCAAATGCTGTTTATTTCTGAGAAAGAAGGAGAAGATGGAGAAAAGATTTTATGATGTGCATCGGTTATTATTTGTGATTGTGCATGGTCTTAAGAAGAAGGAGAGGAGGAGGAGAGGAGGAAGCGTGAGGCGTGATTTCGACATGCAGTGCAACATGAAATTGATCGACATGCAAAATCTCGGAGCATTATCAGCGAGTGAAATAGACACTACTGGAAGATTGAAAGCAATCATACGATTTTAAGTCTCAATGCTATATCATTTTAGTGATATTTTTGGATAGAATAGAGTTTTAGCATATTTCGCTATGGCATATATTTTTTCTTTCTAAGATACAAAGTCCAATGGAAAAACTGCACTTTTCTTGGTGAAATATTACGAAGTAGGGGCGTAGGATATAGAGCGCTGCCATCACAAAAGCGATTTGCGCGCGCGCGTTGTGTGTGTGTGACCAGTATCAAGTTTGGACTGTGCATTACTTTTGGACTACGTGTAAATCATAAATATTAGTTTTGAGTAGAACTGCTAACATTGTCGAAACTGAAAACTGGTGACAGAAGATAGTAGATTGACTCTCAACATTTCTTTAATGTACTGAGACATCACCTGTATGAAAGTATCCATCGGCTTGCAGGTACCACTTTCTACAAAACAAAAAAAGCATGTGCACTTAATATTTTTCATGCAAGAATTGTGATTCGTCGCAAATGAACTTTTGTTCCCCATAAAAAAATGAGATTTTGTTCTTGGCCATCAACACTACACAAAGTTGTGCACGTTGAAGCGATTATTACCAAGAACATTCATTTAATATTGCATGGTGTCGTCACACGAGGTAATGTTATGCGTGCATTAAAGTTTGAAACACTTGAGACAAAACTGAGAACTGTTTACAATGCATGCAATTTCGACTTCCCCAAACTGGCATGATCTTGTTGTTCATGAAACAGTAGCTCGGAGTGTGTCTTGATCTATCTTTACCTCCATAACTTCACAACTATATGATTCAAAACCAAAACCTATCTGAAGGACTCCTTTATCGAACGATCTACATTATAGGGGAGTGAAAAAAAGACTGTTCTTACTCTTGTTCGATACGTGGCTTCAGTGCTATAAGCGAGGAAAAAAACAGGCACACATTTATCTGGCTGAAGAGCAAAACTGAGATGTAGTGTGACGCACAGGTTCTGAGCAAAACCTCCACACAAACATGCCGGGAGGATTCAGTACTGCCGAGCCAGACACTGCAGCCATAAACGACATGGAGACGAGGTCAGTCTTGTTTGTTCCAGGTTTTTGTTTTCGTCTCTTTTGTTATTTTTTTTTTTCTCGTAGTTAGCACGAAAACAGCAGTATTTAAGTTTGTTGCGCACGCGCGCGCGTGCGTGATAAGTTCAGTTTAACGTGGTGTGTTGTGTGTGGTGTGTGTGTGTGGTGTGTTTTGTGGTGTGTGTGTGTGTGTGTGTGTGTGTGTGTGGTGTGTGTGTGTGTGTGTGTTGTGTTACACTTGCGCTCACTCATTTTTCAGTCTTG
>CM060333.1:3061931-3064431 GCA_030674155.1 Stramonita haemastoma | reverse complement strand
GACACTTTGTGTGCGTGCCAGTAGACTCTGAAGTGTATTCATGCAAAACAGCAATCTTCCAGAGTTCAGTGAGACCTGTGTACAGATCATCCAGGTTTGGCATGTTGACAGCTGTTGCCCTTGTTTTCCTGTCGTGCTACCTGATGACATGTGGTGACGTAGAGTCCAATCCTGGCCCAGACTCACCCTCAAAAGATGCAAGTGGGACACAGAAGCCATCCCCATCCAAGAAAAGTAGCTGTGAAGAAGGTGCTTACCATGACGCCAGGGAACGACCTGACCCACAGCAAGGAGGCACAGACATGGAGACTGTCCTGAAGGGCATGATGGACATGCAGACCTGCATGAAGAAAATGGATGAGAAGCACGACAGGCATGCAGACCGGATAGAGGGGGCAGTGGAGGACATGAAGATGTTTGTGAGTGCTCAGATGGCAATCATAGAGGAGAAGCACCAGCAGTTTCAGGAGGAAATTAGAGATCTTCGAGTCCAGTGTGACCAGCTGCAGGAAGAAAACCACAGTCTACGAGAACAGTTGGATGCTATTACCCAGAAGTGTGACTCACTTGAGAACCACAGCAGGAGAAACAACCTGCTTTTCTTTGGAGTGCAAAAGACACAAGAAAGGGAGAGCTGGGAGGACTGTGAGAGGCTTGTGAGAACAGTGATCAGGGAAGGGATGGGAATCCATGACGACATCATGATAGAAAGGGCGCACAGAACACAGAAAGGCAATGCGATTGTGGTGAAACTGCTCTCCTGTAAAGACAAAGATAGGATTTTGAGAAGTGCCCGGAATCTGAAGTCATCAGACAAGTTCTCGAATGTGTATGTCAGGGAGGACTTTTCAGCAATTGTAAGACAGAAACGCCAAGGACTGAGAGAAAAGGCGCAGGAACTGTACGAGGCTGGACAGAAACCCAAGATGCGGTTTGACAAACTGATTGCAGATGAGGGAATTTTCACCTACGACGTCAGTCAGAGCAAGGTGTCACTTCTGAAGAAACACTCTGTGTTCAACAGAAACAGTCCAAGAAGAAGTGAAACACAAGCACGAAGAATGTCTGAGCAGAGAGCAGCCCTTGATGACGACAGACATGATCAGTTCAGTGACTTTCCTCCACCTGAATTCAGAAGCGATGAGGAAGATGTGGAATCCACTCCATCTTCACAGCAAACGCCTTTGCTCCCAGTGTCGGAGTACCCGAACCTGAATCTATCACGGACCCAGAGGCCACCCAACCGGTCGCAGTGCAGCCTTGACAGAGGGGACAGGCCACAGCAGCAGAGCGCACGGGACACGCGGAACGCACGCGACACGCGAAGCGCAACGGACACGCGGCGAAGCAGTACCTCTGCTCTGGGTTTGGGTTCAAGGAGCCCGGTCAACACACGCCACAGAACGCAAGCGGTGTCAACCACAGGGCCAGGGGAACTCCGCACACCCACACAAACACACACACTGCAGCAGTGGGTTAGACCAGTCAGCAGAGGGCCAAAACAGCAGCAGAGTGGGTGTGGTGGGGGTGGGGGTGTGAGAGGGGGGAGGGGAGGTAAAACTAAATAGGGGTGTGGCCGAGGCCCAGGGGAAATAAAGATATGTACCTGGAACTGCAATGGTTGGTTGCAAAAACTGGACATTAAAGATGTAATCCAGTCATTGTTGTGTTATGATATTTTTGCGTTAAATGAAACATTTGTAGCATCTGAAAATTATTCTTACCCTGCATTCAGTGATTACGATATTCATATTTCAAAAGCAGTAAAACTGTCAAACAGTTATAGAAACTCTGGTGGCGTGCTTGTTTTTGTACGTAAATCTTTGGCAAAGTTTGTGCACAGTATTGAAATAAAATATGAACACATGGTAGTTTTAGAAATAGATAAATTGTTATTTAATGTTAAGAAAAATATTTTTTTGGTCTGTCTGTACATCCACCCATACGACAGTAAGTACTGGAACACAGCTGACTATGGGTATGGCATAGAAGTGCTAGAACAGTGTATTGTGGATCTACATGAAGCGGCAGGGGACTTTTCTTTAATCATAATGGGTGACTTGAATGCACGAACAGGCTGTATGAATGCTTTGCCTATGAGTGTGGATGAGGATGGGGAAATCTGGAATCACAGAGCGGTGAATGAAGGAACTGACTTGTTATTCGACAGAAAATCTGATGACAAAGAAATGAATGTTTTTGGTAAAGAATTGTTGAATGTGTGTTCTACATTTGATTGTGTGATATTGAATGGTTTGTGTCAGTTTGGTTTTGATGAGTTGTTGACATTTGTGTCACCCAATGGGGGAAGTACAATTGATTATATTATTATGTCTAGAGAGCTATGCGTTGCTGATTTGGTTTATGATGTTAAGATTGTTGCTTTTATTGACTCGCCACATTTTCCTGTAATGATGAAGCTAGGTAGGAGTGAAAAAGATCTGTGTACAGTAAGCACAAGCAGAAAGAAATGGGTTAACAAATTAATCTGGGATAGTAC
>CM060333.1:3039431-3054431 GCA_030674155.1 Stramonita haemastoma | reverse complement strand
CTAATTGTTTTTTTTCGTTCAGTTAAATTGAAATGATAAAATTTGATGAAATTGTTGCTATAGTATTGGCTACCTTTAGTCTGTAACTGTCAGTGATTTTTGTGCTATAATTTCTACGTATTTAGCAATTTAGAATCCTCCATCAGCCATGTTTGGTTTCTTCCTTTTTCTTCTTCTTGTTCTTGTTCTTTCTCTTCCTCTTGTGTTCTTGTTCTTGTTCTTGTTCTTTTTCTTCTTCTTCGTCTTCTTCTTTTTTGCAATTCTTCTTCTCGCAATTCTTCTTCTTCTTCGCAATTCTTCTTCTTTCGCAATCTCTTCGCAATCTTCGCATTCTTCTTCTTCTTTCTTCTTCTTCTTCTTCTTCTTCTTCTTCTTCGCAATTCTTCTTCTTCTTCTTCTTCTTCTTCTTCGCAATTCTTCTTCTTCTTCTTCGCAATTCTTCTTCTTCTTCTTCTTCTTCGCAATTCTTCTTCTTCTTCTTCGCAATTCTTCTTCTTCTTCTTCTTCTTCTTCTTCTTCTTCTTCTTCTTCTTCTTCTTCTTCTTCTTCTTCTTCTTCATCGAACGCTCAGACAACAACTCCAGCTGTCTGTCATATGAGCGAAGGTGCATTGCGCTGCCGATAAGCGCCTCTCAAGTCAGGCCCGGTTTAACCCGACTTGGGCGTGGAAGATAATTAAAGTTTTAAGTCTTTAGCTTTCTGGAATAAAGGCAAGAGAATGGACCAAAACTGCAGAAAAAAAGACAAGAAGGTGACTGGAAGAAAAGGAACGAGGTAGAAGCAGAGAAGGGGGAGGGGGAGAGAGGGCATGCAAAAAGGGAATTCCTAGCACTGAATTTCCAGAAAGTGGCGGGGATGCTATTTATACGGACAGGTCCCCAGCTTCCTGACGCGTGGAAGATTCATTTCTTTAAGGAAGTACAAAACAAACTGAACATCCAAGTATAGCTGAATAATTAGAGATGCAAGCACGGAAGCAGGAAAGACGTACTCTGCAGTTCCTGGCTAAACTCATTTGCAGTTATCAATGGAAGCGGAAAGCCCATGGCCTATCACGACACGTTCTTATGCTGTGAAATGCTATGATGCGGTAGTCTTCATCCATGACAAGGTCTCAGCAAAACAGCTTGTATTCTCCATCAACGGAGCAAGAAGCTCTCTTAAATTGAAGTGTAAATTATCTGCGCATGACAAAGTAATTGCAAACAGACATAATTCTCAACCAGTGTGTTCGTACAATTTGGGAATGAGTCCCAGGTGTGATGATGAGACAATGCACTGTCTGGATCATTCCTGGAGTTTAAGCTAGGGAACGCCCAACAATAACAGCAACTAATAACTCGACATGTATTTGGAAAAAAAAAAGCCGACTTTTTCTTTAATTGACATAAAACTACACAATACAAGTACATAAAAAAGATAATAAATCGCCCACATTGCAGACCGTTAGCTGCTAATTCTTCTCTCTCTGAAAAAGGTGTCTACGTTTTTAGCACACTGATCAGCAACACAGCCACTTAGCTGGCCGACAAGCAGACGCATCACCTGATCAAACGAGGATTGTGCTTGATTAGCCCGCAGAGCACATACAGACAATCAACACCCTAACCAGCTCAATGAAGTCAGCTAATTGGCTAGCTGATCCTGTTAGGTAGTCAACAGCTCAACTGCCTCATTGTCTTGCAGAAACATGGGGGGGGGGAGACTTCTCTCTTAAGAGTGCATGCACTTACAGCGCACGACTCACAGTTTAGGCATGCGTGCGCATACATACACGCCCACGTGCAGATCGAGAGAGAGAGAGAGAGAGAGAGAGAGAGAGAGAGAGAGAGAGAGAGAGACAGAGACAGAGACAGAGACAGAGACAGAGACAGAGAGACAGAGAGAGAAAAGAAAAGAAAAAAATTCAGTGACATAAAAAAATGGAGAAGAAAGAAGGAAGGGGACAGATAGGTCACACACACACACACACACGCACACACACACACACACACACACACACACACACACACACACACACACACACACACACACACACACACACACGATCTCTCTCTCTCTCTCTCTCTCTCACACACACACACACACACACACACACACACACACACACACACACACACACACACACACACACACATTTTTTTTTTCTTTTCTTTAGATAGATGGCTTGATGGAAAAAAGCAAATCGATGCTTATTCAATGTACCATCTGGAAATAAAAGTTTGATTGATTGATTGATTGACACACACACGCACGCACACACACACTCATTCTCTCTCTCTCATAAGCCTATGTACTGTAAAAGTCTGAAGTCTCTCTCTCATACACACACGCACATACGCACACACGCACACACAGACACACACATACACACACACGCACACACGCACAGAAACACAGTATATGTCCCACTGGAGAGATGGGGCTTGCACTAACGAAGCTTCACGTTCCTAGCACTACAGCCACAGAGTATTGTAAATCCACCGCGCTCTTTGGGCAGGCCAAAGCCAGGCCTTTCCTCAGGAAACCGTCCTTCCTGGGGGCCAATGGGACTCTAGGGACCCACAAAAGCACGAGACTGTCAGATGGCCTTTGGATCCTGTGGTCAAAATGGTCCTGCTTTTTGACCGTTTTACAAGGAGAGACAGTCGGTGGGATGGGGGGGGGGGGGGGGGGGGTGGGTGTTTATGTGGGTTTTGTTCGGAGGGAGGGGGTGGGGTGCGGAAAGGACTTGGGGCAAAGGTCGATTTTTTTAATGAAAGTGCGAATATTGGTGACAGAGGCGTTTTATGTGATCAGTGTTATATGGAGTTATGTTTTTCTCATTTTGTTGTTGAGTTTTTCTCCTCATTCTTTTATCCGTTTTTATTCTTTTACTTTGTTACTAATCAATAACTCGTGTGTTTTTTGCACATCCGATCCCCCGTATGCGTGCAGTTTTGTGATATTACTGCCGTCATCCGTTCCCAAGGGCACACAATGGTGTATTCTTGGAAAGGTGGGCAGAATTCAACGTGTGCGCAAGATGTCCTGCTGCGTTCACACAAGAGACCACGGCTTAGTCTCCTCCGAAGGACTTTAAGGGGAGTGGAGTTGGCATTGATGTTTAGGGGAAAAATCCCGGTACGATCGTCTCGGCGTTGGCTACAAACTGGGCTCTAAGCTGGCTGATGTACTCTGGGGTACCCTCAGCCCCGTCACTCCTGCCTGACCCACCGTGATCAGGATTGGCTGTGAGAACACCCAGTGGATCACAAGTCTGAGTGCATGGCTGTTTTCGGGTACCTCTCGGGATTTTTGACTAGCTGATTTGCTTGTGTTTGAAACTTTGCGTTTTTGAAATTGCTCTCTCTCTCTCTCTCTCTCTCTCTCTCTCTCTCTCTCTCTCTCTCTCTCTCTCTCTCTCTCTCTCTCTCTCTCTCTCTCTCTCTCTCTCTCTCTCTCTCTCTCTCTCTCTCCTCCCTCTCTCCCTCCCTCTCCCTCTCTCTCTCTCTCTCTCTCTCTCTCTCTCCTCTCTCTCTCCTCTCTCTCTCTCTCTCTCTCTCTCTCTCTCTTCTCTCTCTCTCTCTCTCTCTCTCTCACACACACACACACACAAACGGAACGGAACGGATGACAAAATTGACAAAACTGCATACACAAGGGGACTAGATGTAAAAAAGCATACGAGTGCTTATCCCGTTATCCTTGGAAAAAAAGAATAAAATATATAAATACAATAAAGTAAAATTAAAATAATTTAATAAAACATAAACACGCTCACACACAGTTATGTTATTATTTCATCTGACTCCCCCACCCCTTTTGTTAATGGTGAATAACGAACTAATATAAATCATCTATCGATTGTATTACGGATTTCAGTAACCATAGCCAGACAAATCCTGTAAAGCAGACTCCATCTAACTTTTACACGTAACAAATCCTTTCAACAAAATTATGGCAACACACAAAAAGCAGACGGTGGCTAAACTGCAGACGGCTCATAGCACTGTGCGCCTTATGAAGGTAATGCGTTTAGGGCAGGAGCAGGATGATTGCATTGGCCTGGATTGCTGACGTGTCCGTTTTTCACTGTGTTTAATGAACCCTGTATTCTTGGCTGAAAGGAATATTTCAGAATCCACCATACGTGTTTTAATAAAAGGGATTTTCCTCTGATAGGAAATGAAAACTAGTGTTGATTTTTTTTAGTTTGCTTTATTGCTTTTGGTTTTGTTACCTAATCCAGTTTTCTTTTCCGTTCCTAGGTTAGAGCTCAGGGATTAACCAAAGATCCTAGGATGAAAAAGTAAAGGAAGCATGCAAAGCATATAAACTGTGGTAGGTGACTCCACTGGGAAAAGGGGGACGAGTTAACTAGTTATTCATGCAAATAGAGGCACCTCCGCTACCAGGCAATGACTAAGTCACCCCTTTAGGATAATTTGCATGGCTACTGAAGTGGCCACAGCATTTCCCAAACTGCCGCACTTTTTGTTCTATGTGAAATGCATCTTCTTATTCCTGTTCTTTGTCTTGTTCTTCTTCTTCTTTTTCTTCATTGTTTTCATTGTCATCTTCTTTTTTTCTCTACTTCTTGTTCTTCTTCATCATTATCTTTTTCTTATTCTTCTTTTTTTATTCTTCTTCTTCTTCATCTTCATCATGATTATCATCACCGTCATGATCTTTATTATAATCATCACAAATCACTTGTCATCATTGTCATATTCATCTTTGTTTCCTTCAGTTCCTTCTCCTTTTAACCCCATGCACTTTTTAAAAAAACTGTACAGTATATAGTGCATGAAATCGCATTAGTTATCATGTTCAGCCTGCGCATGACTCTGTGTGTGTGTGTGTGTGTGTGCGTGTGTGCGCGCGCGCTTGTGTGTGTGTGCACGCGCGCGCGCGTGTGTGTGAGTGTGTGTGTATTTGTGTGTATGTGTGTGTGTGTTAGAGCATGTCTGGGTTTGTGTTTGTTAGAGCATGCCTATGTTTGTGAGTGTGTGAGAGTGAGAGAGCGGGGGGAGAGAGACAGAGAGAGAGAGAGAGAGAGAGGGAGAGAGAGAGAGGGGGGGAGACAGAGGAGAGAGAGAGAGAGAGAGAGAGAGAGAGAGAGAGAGAGGGAGAGAGAGAGAGAGAGAGAGAGAGAGAGAGAGAGAGAGAGAGAGAGAGAGAGAGAGAGAGAGAGAGAGAGAATAAATTTCACGTAAATCAGATGAAGTAACCCAGCCCACAATAAACAGCCACAACGCCAGTACCACTAAACGTCGCTTTGTTATCTGGCGGCAGGCAGTCCCTGGTAGAGAGGCCACACTGCTGAGTTCACATGAATTGTTAATGTGTCCCCTTTCCTGATGAAGGCAAACACCGCAGTACCCCATCGTCCCTAGGGATTTTGCCTGCCTCTGTTTACGTAGTTTTCCTTTCGTTGTTTTTTTTTGTATAGACTCTCAAAAATAGATTTTGCGGCTTTGAGTTTTGGGTGTGTTTTTTTATCTTCTTCCTCTGATTGGTTTAATTTCCATTTAATAAAAGGTGATCTGACAATTGTACATTTAGTTAAGGATGAACAGATAAAAGGAAAAAAGGTGGATGAGTGAGAGGATGGAAGGATGAACAATAACATTAATAGGTCTAAAAGATAAACTTTACTGTACTTCTCCTAATTGTGAGTGTCAAGTACCTTTTGTAACTGATACTAGGACATGTGACTCAGAATCATATAGCGCGCTTTGAACATTTCCATATATTTTCACTTAAATGTATTCCTTCACCTTTATGGGAGAAACTGATCACAGAGCAGTCAAAGAATATATAATAGACTGACATAATAGCAACACAAATGCAGAAAGTATTTTTGGAATGTTTAGCTTTCAAAGCATTCAAACATAGCTTATATATCATAATTTCTATATTTTGTGGGCAACATAGATGATAGAAACAAAGTCTTAAAAAAACATTGAGTACATATAGAATTTGGAAGAATTGAATTAATTTCAAATGGTGATAAACTCAAGCCTGCATTATCAATTGATTTGTCATTTGTACATTCTGAAGCACCTCCAGTTGTTAAGGAAACTGTCAAGTCATTCTAGTGAAGATTACAATGCGATGGCACACGGCAAAAATGTATCCCAATTCCTTTAGATGCTAGTTCCCTTTCTCTTTTGAAACAAGACAATTTTTGTGGGAATTTTGTGCTTTTCTTTTTGCTTTCAGTAGGAATTTGTTCCCGTGATCTGCACAAAATGGGATGAAAAGATGACATTTGACTGGCCTTTTGTGAGCACTCTCAGCATTTTTGCTGCAGTTTGTGACATATACCTGTCAGAGGCTATTTGCTCTTTGCATCTGTATGAGACTGTTTTAGGGCTCAACATTCCGGATTAACTTTTGATCTTCTGTCTTTCTCCTTTCTTTTCAATGTCTCTGTTTGTGTGGTGTGTGTGTGTGTGTGTGTGTGTGTGTGTGTGCGCGTGCGTGCGTGCGTGCGTGCGTGCGTGCGTGCGTGCGTGCGTACATGTGTGTGTGCGCGCGGCGCGTGTGTGTGTGTGTGTTTGTGTGTGTTCACTCTCTTTACTGGCCCAGGTCAAAAGCTTTGTCAGTTATTGATAAAATCAAAGATCATGGGTCTGTTATGATTAGAAATGCAGCATTGAGATTAATATCACTCATAACACACTCTCAGCATAACGACCAGTACCCTTTTTGAAACTTAAAAAAACGATCTTCTGAAGTCTGAGTGTGGCTGCCTGTAATGGTGATATACTTGTTTGTCACATACTTAATATTCACCCAGAGTGCAGTATGTCTCCCAGAGATTCCTTGGTTTGATGAGTGACGGAGAGGGTGCATGTTTGGGGTGACCCTTGCATTGTTAAACTGGGGAGCATCAAACAGCACCACCATTAAATATCTATTCACATACACGAAATCTATCGCAGCAAACCCAGCATGCTGAGTTCAAAAGAATTGTTAATTTGTTGGGTTTTTTCGTGGACACCAAAATCTATACTTACTGTGCTGAGTTTATAACAACTGTTTGTTCATCCTCTGTTCACATAAACACCAACATATTTACCTACGTGCTCACTTCTTCATACATTTACTGCTAATTGCTCATGTTTTCACAAGGACACCAAACATATGACATGATGCAAGGGAAAGTATTTCTGCTTGTACATTTTTTTTCTTTTAGGAAAGAATAATTCTTTAATGAAATGATGACATGTCAGCTCGGTACAGCTTTCTTCTTTCTTTTAATGTCATTTATTTTTGTGTGTAGGTGGAGTGGTTTTTTTTTTATCTAAGACACATGATGGAAAAATCATCTCTGATTGACCTTTTGGTAACAGTCTAGAGCTTTTGAAGATCGTGGTTTTTTTGTTTTTGTATGTGTGTTTGTGTTTTCTAATGTCTCGTTCTCCTTGAAACCACTTTCAGCATTTGACATTTGGAGTTCTTTGTATGTGTCCATGTGTTTGTGTGTATGTGTGTGTGTGTGTGTGTTTGTGTGTGTGTGTGTGTGTGTGCGTGTGTGTGTGTGTGCGTGTGTGTGTGTGTGTGTGTCTATGCGCGTGTGTGTGGTATGTAGTGTGTGTGTGTGTGTGTGTGTGTGTGTGTGTGTGTGTGTGTGTGTGTATGTGTGTGTGTATGTAATGTGTGTCTATGTGTGTCTGTGTGTGTGGTGTGTGTGTGTGTCTATGCGTGGGGTGTGTGTGTGTGTGTAGTGTGTGTGTATGTGTGTGTGTGTGTGTGTTCAACATCACTTAACATCTCTTCAAATGCGTGATAGATGGGGGGAAAGGTTGGATGCATGGGGACTAAATGTCCATGGGGGGTATGTGTATGTTTGTGTTTCTGTGTGTGTGTGTGTTGATTTTGTTAATTTTTTTATTTATTCCTTTATATCGAGAATAATGGGAAAAAGTTTTGGGCCCAAACGGGATTCAACCACCGCACATTCCAACCCAGACTTTTCGCTGTCTAGGCAGACGCGTTACCAACTAGACCACCAATCCATCTTGTGTGTGCGCGTGTGTGTGTGCATGTGTGTGAGTTTGTGTGTGTGTTCTTGCACTTATTAGTCTTTCTGCTTTACACATCAAAATTTAAATCTGAATCTCTCACGCTAAAAGCAAAAAGGATAAAATGGATTGGACATAAATCAAGTGAGGTAACTCCCCCCTAGAATGAATGGCCTTGGTCCCATCCACATCGCCTATCACTTTGCTGTGCGCGGGTGACAGCATACCGTTAGAGTCACTATTCACTGCTGAATTCACATGAATTATTCAGTTATCCTCCCTTCCGCGACAAACGCAGACACATCCTGTGGTGTATCCGACAGGGAATCGGATTCTGTCGCTGCCATTTTTGTTGTCAACGGCATTTTTAAGGAGCCCATCACATACATGTCATTGGTGTAAGCTTGGGGTGTTTCTTTGGTCCTGTTATTAAGCATTGGTTTTGAAGATAGAAAAGCGGTGAAAAATGTATTGTACACGTGTGGTCTTTGGATATCAGTTTTAAGTTTATGTGATCGATTTGATGGGTCAGGCTTTCTATGATAATGAGGTGTGTTGCTTCTTAAACCGGTTTTAAAGTTTGCTAATTGGATCTCTCCTCTCCCTCTGTCCCTGTTTCTCTCTCTGTGAGTGTGTGCATAGGTAGGATGTGTGTGTGTCTTGTGAGTGTGCTTGCGTGCGTGCATGTGTGAGTGTATAGGTATATGTGTATGTGTGAATATGTGGGAGTGTTTGTGTGTACATGTGTGTATATGTGTATATGTTTGGGGATAGATATGTCCGCGTATCTGTCTGTGCATTCTTATTATGTGGGTTCAACCTTTGCGTCTGACATACTTGTAAAATTGGACCTAGTCTCCCTCCACTCTTTTTCTCTACAAAAAAACACTTTTTCTTTTTTCAAAAGAAACACTTACTTTGTTGTGTTATTGAAACCTTATGCAGCCACCTTAATGGAAGGTAAAAAAGGTGGCATATGCAGGCACTTACCATTGGGGAACCTCACAGCTCTAGGTGAGGAAGGGAACAAAAAATCCGCTGTAATGTAAATCAGATGGAGCCATAGGGTACCGCTACAGCTACAGTGCTATCAGCACTAAACATCGCTTTGTTATGTAGAGACAGCACATCTCTGGTAAAGTAGCACCACTGCAGAGTGGACATGAATTGTTAATTCCTCCCTTTCGTCTATGAGTACGAACACCAAACTATAGGCTGTTCTCCAGGGATTCTGACTCTGTTCTTTGTTGCTTGTTTTTGATGTGGCCGTTTTATGGGTCCGTGAAATGTCGTCTTTTGCTGTTTCGTTAGTTTTCTTTTTTGTTTGCTTTTTTTTTTTTTAGTAAAAAAAGAAATGTTGGAAGCATTTTATTGAATTTACGACATTGTACACTGTCAAGATCTCCTGTCATTGTTGGCTTTATTGCGTAATCCTGTTTGGCATCTAACTTTTTTTTTAAAGATCTTCCTCAGTCTCCATTAGTCTGTCTGCCAGTTTTGCTCTGTCTGTCTGTCTTTCTTTCGGTCTCTTTTTGTGTGTATTTTATTTCCTCATGGATATACTTACATGTCATACACACACATACAACCCCCCCCCCCAACACACACATGCACACAAACCTTCCCCCCCTCCCCCACCACATGTCTCTTGCTCCATGTCATTCTTTCTTTTGCATGTATGTATGTATGTATGTATGTATGTATGTATGTATGTATGTATGTATGTATGTATGTATGTATGTATGTATGTATTATGTATGTATGTATGTATGTGTATGTTGTATGTTGTATGTGATGTATGCATGAACGTATGTCTGTATACATGTATGTGTGTATGTCTGCATGAAGTATGTCTGTATATATGTATGTATATATATATATATATATATATATATATATATATATATATATATATATAATACAGAGAGAGAGAGAGAGAGAGAGAGAGAGAGAGAGAGAGAGAGAGAGAGAAGAGAGAGAGAGAGAGATGATAGATGATAGATAGATAGATAGATAGATAGATAGATAGATAGATAGATAGATAGATAGATATATATATATATATATATGTAAATATATCCATATTGAAAGATATATCATACTATATAATTACATGTGCATGTGTGTGCCTGTCTGTCTGTCTGTCTGTCTGCACACCCCCTTCACTTGGACAAAGGAGGCATAAACTCACAGCACATAATCAGATGAAGTAACCCAGCCCATAATAAACAGCCACAGTGCCAGTACCGCTAAACGTCGCTTTGTTATCTGGAGGCAGTCAGTCCCTGGTAGAGAGGCCACACTGCTGAGTTCACATGAATTGTTAATGTGTCCCCTTTCCTGATGAAGGCAAACACCGCAGTACGGCTGTTCCTATGGGATTCTGCTTGTGTCAACGTAGTTCTTTTCGGTTTTTTATGGGTGGATGTTTGATTGTGTGTGTTTTTTTGTGGGATTGTTTCTTTGTAAATGCCTGAAATGTCATATTTTGTGTTTTTTGAAGTTTGCTTGTCTGTCTGTTTTTGTTTTGTTTGCTTGTTTCTTGATACCTTTGTTCTTGCTTTGAAAATAGGCAGGAAATCAAGAAAAAAAAAGAAGGCTGTGATATTTGTTGCCCTTTTCAAGAACTGTTTTGACTTTTTTTTTCTTGCAAGCACTGTTGTTGTTTGCTTTTTATAGAACTTGTGTCAAAAGTTCAGTATTTGCAATAGTCTTGTCTGATTTATCTCTGTCTCTGTCTGTCTGTATGTTTGTCTGTATGTTTCTGTCTCTCTCTGATTGTGTGGTATTCGTATTATAGATGTAGTTGGCTGGTCAAGGGATGAATTTGCTTTTTTCAAGCACGCACGGTCCTCTGTCTCGAATGCAATGGCTTATCATTGCAGTATGACACAATGCATTGTACTAGAAATACAAAACAACACGATGTAGTAAAATAAAACGCATTTCAATGAATCGCAATATGACTCAGTAGAATGCAACGCGTGCAGCTTAACATCACACACACAGTATTGTAAATATTCGACACAGGATAAAACGCACAACAAAGTACAGTACAACACTAATCAACATCAAACCGTGCAGTACCAAACATACATTTCACAACACCAAACCACAACACAGTAAAACACAGTACTGCACAATAAATCAACACAAGCGGACATACTATGCAAATAATTATATCAGTGTACAAGGAGATGACACTGCAGCCTGCCTTGAAATTAGGAACCAGCGACTGGAGCAGTGGGGACACAGACATTCTGTTCAGACCACTGTCAGTTGTGACACTGACAGAGTTGGTTTGTGACCACTGTCAGATTTGTGACACTGTCAGAGTTGGTTTGTGACACTGTCAGAGTTGACACTGTTAGTTGTGACACTGTTAGAGTTGTGACACTGTTAGAGTTGTGACACTGTTAGAGTTGTGACACTGTTTAGAGTTGTGACACTGTCAGAGTTGGTTTGTGACACTGTCGATGGTTTGTGACATTGTCAGAGTTGGTTTGTGACACTGTCACAGTTGGTTTGTGACACTGTCAGAATTGGTTTGTGACACTGTCAGAATTGGTTTGTGACACTGTCAGAGTTGTGACCACTGTGGTTTGTAAGCAATTGTTTCTCTCGCTGTAACAAGTCTTCTGCACAAAGTTTCCTCAAGGTTGGCAGAGGCCTGATGGACCACAGTTCACAAGCTCTATCGATTGGCAGCGTACTTCTCCAACTTCTTCAGTGTCGTGATGCCTGGAAGTTGGCTTTGAAAGGAAGGAAGGGTGTTTGTACTTCCTCTCTGGTCAGCCCTGCTCTCTTTAGTTCAGGCCACAGGCCAGCTGTATAAAGCTGTATACAAGCTGTAGTCAAGCTGTATACAAGCTGTATACAAGCTGTATACAAAGCAGGTGTCATCAGTGCCTGCAGTGCTCTCCCCCTGTTGATGGCATGCCCTGTGTATGGAAGGCTCCCTTTAAAACAGGGCCTCAAAGACCAACCCTTTCCTTTGAATCGGAGTCCGAGAGCCGCACAGAAAGAGAGCAGCTGCAGTTTTGTGTGACAAAGCACTTAGGTAGAGTGCCCCTGACATTGTAATTTGTTCTTCTTCCTAGTACAGCCACTCGCATTCAGCCGGCGTGTGAGAGCGGTCCCTATGGATTAGTGGATACTTGCATCCACCAAGCCCTCGTCTGCGGTGCTAAAAGGCTGGTGGGGTAGTAGATGAGTCTTCCCCCCCTCTGCCCCCTCCTCCTTCCCCCTCCCCCCTCTTCCCACCCTAAGTGGTTCGGAAACTTGAGGATGTGTGGGAGCTGTTTTTGTGGGATGTTGTTGTGTGGTTTGGTTTTGGGGTAGTTGGCACTGGGAGTGATGATGGGTGTAGTCTTTCAGCTTCTGTGTCCACTTTTGTATACATATTTCTCTGTCTGTCTGCATGTCTGTCTGTCTGGATGTCTCTCTGTCTCTCTCTCTCTATCCCTCCCTATCTCTCTCTCACATTGGTTGAACTGCTGTTGGTGGTGATGCTGGTATGTAGGGGTAGGGAGGGGGTTTCCTAGCTTTATTCCCTGATCAGGGCAAGGGCCAGATGAAAAAAAGTATGTAATGCTTACTCTGTAACCCTTGAAAAATAAAGATTATTCATTCATTATTAATTAATTAATTCATTCATTCATTCATTCATTCATTCATTCTCTGGGCATGTATGTAAGTAAATACCCGTGAACCACATGGCAGCGTGGAACACGACATTGCTATGACTGGCCCCTCAGAAAAAATATTAAATAATTTTGAAGAATATGACAGATCTATCCAAATATCTTCATCTACAAAACAAAATCCTTTGTAAAGCAATAGTTGATATAAAACAAACAAACAAAATCCGAGTCTATTTTGGACAGAACATATACAACCAAAATAGGAAGTATAAATTTTGGACAGAAAATCCAGCAAACCTCTGAATGAATTCCTGGAGTGCTGTGCTGCACACATGGCCGCGAAATCATAGACTCTCGCCGATAGGAAATATATGCAGAGATCACATGAATTGTTAATCCGTCCTTTCTCTCTCTCTCCTCTCTCTCCTCCTCTCTCTCTCACTCTCTCTCCTCTCTCCTCTCTCTCCCTCCTCTCTCTCTCTCTCTCTCTCTCCCTCCGAACAGACACCTACCAAAGTATGTCTGCTCCCAAGGGAACCCTGCATTTTGTACGTGCAACCTTCCCGTGGTAGTCAATTTTTCATGAAACCATCAGATGCCATTTCGTTGGCGAGTTTTGCGTGTAAGACCCTCTGTGTGTGTGTGTGTTTGTGTGTTGTGTGTGTGTGTGTGTGTGTGTGTGTGTGTGTGTGTGTGTGTGTGTGTGTGTGTGTGTGTGTGTGTGTGTGTGTGTGTGTGTGTGTGTGTTTTGATTATAGAAGGCTGAATGCATGACAGCTTTAATATATACGCATTGGGGTGTTTCGTGGGGCTTGTTTTCGGTGTTTTTTTTTTCCAATGGTCTGACTTCTTTTAGTGTGAACGCACAGCTACTGCAGCAGAAACTGTGAATTTTGGTTCCAGCATTTAGTAAGTCACCTTCACCACTTTACTCTATGCCGTGGCTTAGTAGACTGTTGGGACACCGATGAAGTGTTTGCAACCAGCTTCCTTCACACCTAGGAAGTCAGGCACATCACAAATCTTCTCCAATTACAGAAAGTTCACAAGTTACACTTGTAGACCGTGAAACCCATAGCCACAGCTAAACGAGAATGATGAAGAGGGCTTTTAGTAACGTCATCTCTGGTGCCTCTACAGTCGATAAGTCAGTCTCTGGAGTATGCATAGAAAAAAGCGATGTGAATGTGTGACCCTCCGCTATCAAATGAGTCGTAAAGCACATACCCCATTTCTCCATTAGAGGCAAGTCGTTTTCAGTTGGTGGGCTCATGTTGTGGGTTTTGAGATTTTGAGGGATTACAACAACAATGTAGATTTATAGTATGTGTAATCCGAAACATGTCATTTATAAACACATGGTGACAACACAAACATAAAAGAGTAATATCTCATGTGTAAAATAATTACCGACTTTAAAAAAACCCATTAGCAGATATAAGCAGAAAGGTCAAACCAGTAAAGCCGGTTAGACGCGGCTCGATACACATGCAGACATACACACACGCACGCATACATACACACACATGCACGCATACACAGAGACTATGTATATTTACACACAGACTTTATGTATATAGATAGATATATAGATATAATATTGATATATATATACATATATATGTATATATGAATATATATATATATATGAATATATATATATATATATATATAAGTATATATATATATATAATATGCATATAATTATATATAGAGAGAGACACACATACATCTTAAAAAAATATATACATATATATATAAATACTGATACAAATATATATGTATATGTGCATATATACAACAACATAATTATACACATACGCAAAAACCCTTACAATTGATTTTTCCATAAACCCTCAAAGTTACACCTTCAGATGAACAGACCACCGCTACCCTAACGACCTTCAGCGGCAGTTGTATGGTGGTCAGGCTGTACTGCTTGCTGCCTTTATCAATGTTTCACTCGTTCCATTTGCTGCTGAGTCTCTGGAATCTCATATGGTCTCTCCCGAACGGCTTTTCCTCCATCAACTGAGCTTAGTATGGGTGGTTAATGTCACTTAATGAGTCTGACGTGAATGACTTATGTGATTTTGCCATGCTTACGTATGTAACGGGCTGCTTTTTCAAAAGATGATGCTGTTCTACTTACAACAGCGTGTACCCTGTTTTGAAATGCGAGCTCTCTCTGCAGGACTTTGTGTATTTATTCGTTGCAAGTGATATTTTTTTATGTCTAGTGTCAGGAAGTAGTAATGTTCCTATGTTCCCCCTGTCTCTGTGTCTCTGCCTCTGTCTCTTTGTGTCTGTTTCTCTCTCCGTCTGTCCGTCTCTGTCTTTCT
>CM060333.1:3029431-3034431 GCA_030674155.1 Stramonita haemastoma | reverse complement strand
CACGACCTGGGATCAAGCCAGCGCCAACCAAACGCACGCAGAACAGTTTGCGCACACGTTCAAAACGCCATTCCACCTTTCGAAAGAGTAGGCCACTTTTGTTTTTGCAGGAACGGATGACATTATTTTTTTAACGCATGCACAAAGGCTTCATATTTAGATACCACCCCCGAAGAAAGAACACGGCATCATTAATCGTGAATAAAAACTGTCCAATGTGCAACATCTCACCATTGGTGAATCTCGGAGCGCTAGCCGAGGAACGAAAAAAAAACAAACCCCAGCCCCCCCCCCCCCCAAACTATACACTCTCTATAGGTAGTGTCTGCATCATGTAGGCCCGAAAGATTCCCTATCGTACGTCCTTGTTCAGAATGTCCTTACAGTCTTATTTCAAAGACTGAAAGAAAAACATTTGCAGAAAAACTAAATAGTTTGCACAAAGGAAATAATGTTTTCCAATCAGTGGCTGTAACAAGGCAAGAGAGGATAAGAGGGCGAAGAGAGAGAGAGAGAGAGAGAGAGAGAGAGAGAGAGAGAGAGAGAAGAGAGAAGAGAGAGAGAGAGAGAGAGAGAGAGAGAGAGAGAGATTTTGATTTGATTTGATTGATGTATTCTTTTATATCGAGGATAATGGGATAAGCACTCTTGTGCTCTTTTACATCTTACTGAAAGAGAGAGAGAGAGGGGGGGCGAGCGCATGGACTGAGAGAGAGGGGAGGGGAGGGAGAGAGAGAGAGAGAGAGAGAGAGAGAGAGAGAGAGAAGAGAGAGAGAGAGAGAGAGAGAGAGAGAGAGAGAGACAGACAGACAGACAGACAGACAGACAGACAGACAGACAGACAGACAGAGACACAGACAACAGACAGAGACAGAAAGAGAGGTGGGATTCGAACTCTTGACCGTTGGATCAAGTGACAAGCTACGCGTTGCACTGCTTTTAAAAGCCACCACAGGAAATCCGACTGTACAGCATTTCTGAATTCAATATGCAAAAAAGCATAACGCCGCAGGCAGGCCTAACAATATTATATGAATAAATCACACACAAAAAAGATGGAGAGACAAACACGATTCCAAAGGGGTTTTCACATGTCCGGCTCCCAAAGAGAAATGTATGAAGTTCTCATGTTTTTGTTTCGTGGGTTTGTTTTGATGCGGTTTGGCATTTTTTTTGTCGTGTGTGTAGAGTTTTCATAGTTTTTGGTTTTTTTGTGTGTGTGTTTGTGTTTTTGTTTGTGTTGTATCGTTTCCTTATTGTTTGTGTTTTTTGTTTTGCAAATTTGCATTTGCTAATGTATCTCCTTCTCCTCTGCTCGGCTCGCCTCGCTGTCTCTTTTTCTCTTCTTGCTTCTGTCTCTGCTGTTTGTTCGTTTCTTCTTCTTCTTTGTCTTTGGCTTTCTTTGTTCTCTCTCTTATTTCTATATCTGTGTATGTCTGTCTGCCTCTGTCTTCTGGCTCTCTCTCTATGTCTCTCGTCTGTCTGTCTACTATCTTCTTCTTCTTCTTCTCTCTTCTCTCTTCTTCTTCTCTCTTCTTCTTCTTCTCTTCTTCTTCTTCTCTCTTTTCTCCTTCTCCTTCTTCTTCTCTCTTCTTCTTCTCTCTCTCTTCTCTCTCTCTCTCTCTCTCTCTCTCTCTCCTCTCTCTCTCTCTCTCTCTCCTCTCTCTCTCTCTCTCTCTCTCTCTCTCTCTCTCTCTCTCTCTCTCCTCTCACAGTTATGAAGTATTAAGTTGCATAATTGGTTGTTGCAAACAGAATTATGCTGTTTTTTCCCCCCATTTTCTAGTTATTAGTTTGCTTTTACCAGTTTGTATCATTATAGAAGGCTGGATGTAAAAATGCAATTCTCATACTTACACCGTCACCGTCTGAAAATAAAATTCAATCAATCAATCAATCAATCAATCAATCAATCAATCAATCAATCAATCAATCAATCAATCAATCAATCATAATCAATCAATCATCATCACTTCACTCACTCACTCACTCACTCACTCACTCACTCTCTCTCTCTCTCTCTCCTTCTTCCCCTCTCTTCTCTCTCTCTCTCTCTCTCTCTCTCTCTCTCTCTCTCTCTCTCTCTCTCTCTCTCTCTCTCTCTCTCTCTCTCTCTTCTTCCTCCCTCTTCTTTCTCCTTTGTTCTTAGTAGAGCTGGATGTAAATGCAATTTTCATACTTACGTCCGTCTGTATCAATCATCTCTCATCTCTCATCTCAATCTCATCAATCAATCTCATCATCACTCTCTCTCTCTCTCTCTCTCTCTCTCTCTCTCTCTCTCTCTCTCTCTCTCTCTCTCTCCTCTCTCTCTCTCTCTCTCTCTCTCTCTCTCTCCTCTCTCTCCATCTCCTCTCTCCAGCTTTCTCCATGGATGTAAACAGCACATTTACCAAGCAGGTAAAAAAAGAGAGAAAAACCCGAGAGAAAGAGCACATATTCATTATTCAGTTAGTGCTTTTGGTTCTGAGATTAAAGTAATGGAATTTGCTCCTTGTTTGTCGAGAGCAAAGGGATGGTGATGCTTTCCATTGCACCCATCCTCTTTTGTCATTTATCTCTGTTATCTAGAGAGCTCTGTCTGATGTCTGTCTGTCTGATGTCTGTCTATCTGTCTGTCTGTTCTCCGTCTCGTCTCCGTCTCTGTCTCTGTCTCTGTTTTTGTCTTGTCTCTGTCTATCTGTCTGTCTGTCTGTCTGTCTGTCTGTCTGTCTGTCTGTCTGTCTGTCTGTCTGTCTGTCTGTCTGTCTGTCTTCTTCTTCTCTCTCTTCTCTCTCTCTCTCTCTCTCTCTCTCTCTCTCTCTCTTCTCTCTCTCTCTCTCTCTCTCTCTCTCTCTCTTCTCTCTCTCTCTCTTTCTGTGCAGTCCTTCGGATGAGTCAAAAACCGAGGCCCCACGTGCGAACGCACGCAGAATTCCTTGCGCACACTTTAAATATTGTCCCACTTTTCGTAAGAGTAGGCCATTGTGTGACGGTGGGAACACATGACAAGATTTACAAAACTACATACACACGGGGACTGGATGTAAAAAAAACACATATGAGTGCTTATTCCATTATTCTCGCTATAAAAAAATGAAATGAATAAATCTCTCTCTCTACGCGCTCTGGCGCGCGTGTGAGTATGTGTGTGTGTGTGTGTGTGTGTGTGTGTGTGTGTGGTGTGTGTGTGTGTGTGTGTGTGTGTGTGTGTGTGTGTGTGTGTGGTGTGTGGGCTGTGGCTTGTGGGCTTGTGCGTGTGCGTATGTGTGAGTGCATGCGTGTTTGTATGTGTGCGTGCATGTGTGTGTGTTGTGTTTTTGTGTGTTTGTGTGTGCGTGCATGCATGCATGCATGTGTGTGGTATGTGGTGTGTGTGTGTGTGTGTGTGTGTGTGTGTGTGTGTGTGTGTGTGTGTGTGTGTGTGTGTGTGTGTGTGTGTGTGTGCTAGAATATATTTTCTTGTTGACCTTTTGCTTATGTCATTGTCTGAGACCCTGATTTTCTGTCTCTGTTTCTGTTTTGTGTGTTTCGAAAGATTAATGTTTTTCTTTTTTAAAATCTCTTATTTTGAGAGTATTTTTAACATTTACCTTAGCTTTGTGTTTCATTTGATCCTAGCTCATGATTTTAGATGTCTGCCGTGCTTATCAATTGTTGAAATGTATACATGCATGCAGACACCTGCCTCATATTTTGTAGCATGCAATGCGGAGAAGCTTATTTGTTGAAGTGTATACATGCATGCAGACACCCTGACATAGGAGAGAAGCATCATATTTTGTTCACATTTGTTCATATCACTTTAGCCATAAGTGGCAGATTTCTCTGCATGAAATTCGGGCTGCTGTGCCCGTGGAGGGTTCAAAGGATCAAACCACAGCACACTTCCGACCCGGACTTTTCATTTTTAGGCAGGCGTGTTACCTCTAGACCACCGATCTACCTATATACCTGGGAACCATGATTTGTGCATATGATTCATAAAAGCACTTTGTGTGCATCATTTTGATATTACTTTGGTTTTGGTTTTGGTAAGATTTCTTATGTATATTATTTTTTTGCGTTGATTCTAAGTCCACTCTCTCTGTCTCTCTCTGTCTCTCTCTCTGTCTCTCTCTTCTGTCTTCTGTCTCTTCTTCTCTCTCTTCTGCTCTTCTTCTCTCTTCTCTCTTCTGTCTCTCTCTCTCTCTCTCTCTCTCTCTCTCTCTCTCTCTCTCTCTCTCTCTCTCCCCTCCCTCCCCTCCCTCTCTCCCCCCCCCCCTTGTGAACAACATATTTACCAAGCATGAAAAAGGACACAGGAAAAAAATCAGTTATTCATTATCCCTAGTGCTCGAGGGCCTAAGCTTGAATAAATGGAATTCGCTCTTGTACTTGGAGAGCAAAGGGATGGTGACATTTTCCGTTTGACCCATCTTTTTGTTCATCCGACTGCATTATTTATACAGCTTTTCAGTTTGCTTTCTTTTAGAAAAAAAAATATGTTTCTGTTTGACCTTTTGTTCATCTTATTGACAGTCTGATTTTTTTTATAGTTTCTTTGTTATTTTGTTGGTGATGGGTTGTTTTTTTTGTCAATCGCTCCGTTTCAGTGTTCTGTTTGTTTTATTTCCTTGGATTTTTTTTTTTTGCCTCTGTCTTCTGTTTGACCCTATTCATTGGTTTTCATGTTTATCGATCCTGTTTTGTTGAAATGCATGAAATGCATAAATGCATACTAGCACACAGGACATGTAGGGCTGTGTGTGCATGCACACATTCCTTGGAAATTCTGATGATGTCTTTAGAGTGATGAGATTGCTATGTGTGCATTATGTCAGTGATAGTTGCTGTTTTGGGTTTGGGTTCTTTTACATAAATGTGCATTGAAATTCCCCTTCTCTATATGTCTCTGTCTCTCTATATGTCTCTGTCTCTCTATCTGTCTCTGTCTCTCTGTGCACGTGCAGGTATGCTGACAATTGCCCGCTTGGGTAGAGATGCTGCTTGTGTGTGAGCACCATAAAAAATTATGTGTG
>CM060333.1:3004431-3014431 GCA_030674155.1 Stramonita haemastoma | reverse complement strand
CGCACGCACGCACTCACACAAGTATGCATTGCGTGAATTTTGGCGGTAGTAGATTGTTGTATTGTAATACATATTTTATTTCATCTCCTTTTCTTCTCCCCGTTAGTTTCCTTCTTCTCATCCAACTCCCTTTCCTTTAAAAAAATGAAATAAATTTAGAATACATTAACATACTTCACTGTACCACTGTGTAAGGAACATACAGCAGCCACACAGCATAATCATACAGCATAATCACACAGCCTGTATGTACAGCCCCCATGCAGTGTGTCTGAGGACTAAGTGGCCATGCAGCCTGTGCAATGCCCAGTCACACCCTCCATCCCATCCCCAGTCCTGGGGGACTAGCTGCCTGTATTGACCCAGTGTTCGGACGTGAAGCCTGCTTTATATCAAGCCAGCAATACTGACTGACTGACGGAACTGTAGTGTGCAGTGTGCATTTTGATAGGGTGAATTCAGTTTTATGTGGATATGGTCTGTTTAGGTCACGAACAGGTTTGGAAACTCGGTGAAATTTTGCAATGATATATAATATATATATATATATATATATATATATATATATATATATATATATATATATATATTATTATATATTATATATATATATATATATATTTTTAAGCTTCAACAATGAGAGAAGACAAGAACGATTTTAAATGCTATAAAGGCAAAGTAAATGAATTGAGCAAAATAATTTATTAATATATAACTTAGACAATATATTTTTTATGTTTTTGTAACTTATGCAAAAGGAAAAAAATTCCACGCATTTTTTTTCTTTTATATAATGACATTTTTCTACGTGCTCTTAGTTTCCATGAATTTATTTGACTTGTAAAGGGTAAACTAGGCTTTGATTTTCAGTCCAGGGAAAAACTCACACAGTGACATTCATTGTGTTAATGCGAGTTTTGTAAGAGTTGTGTTATGTCTTACAGGAAAATGGGAGTACATGTTGCTGGTACCTTCATAAAGATCTTGATAAAATCGGTTTTTGTGTTTTCCAATAATATATTTTTGAGACTCTCCTTTGCAATGTATGTCCATTTCAAATACAGGCACAAGTATATTTAGCATATTGTACAGTGTTGTTAAGTATTTGGAGAAACTATGGTCGCTAGATTGAGCTGATAATTGTCAAACTGTAAGAGCCACCCGATGGGAAATACAACAAACCATAATTCATATTTGCTTTTAACAGAAAACATCATGTTTTGCAAATAAGTTTCTTAAGTTGTGTTTATGGAGCCAACGAATCATTACCAAGATCTTTGATTTTAAAAAGGGAACAAGTCTGTTTTCTACTTTTTGTTTAATGTCAGTCTTTTTTCTCAATGTACGCGCTCTGTGCAATGGCAAGTGCACAGAGGCATTGACACTACTACTACTATACTACTACTACTACTACTACTACTACTACTACTACTACTAACTACTACTACTACTACTACTACTACCACCACTACTACTACTACTACTACGAATAATAATAATAGTAACAATATAATAAATTAATAATAATAATAATAATATAATAATAATAATAATAATAATAATAATATAATAATAATAATAATTAATTAATAAAATAAAAAAATAAAAAAAATAATAATTGGGATGCATATAGCGGCGTATCTTGCAAAAACAAAACCAAAGCGATCACATTCAACCAACACTTACACATACAACCAATAACCATTGAGAGAGTTTTAACAAAGTCAATATCACAACCAAAAGCATGGATTCAACCAATCTGTTTCTGCACTGTGTACTTAAAAGTTACACCCTAGCTTTTAACCCAGGGATTATTCTATCTCAAGTCTTTGTAGTATCTGGGGGGGGGGGGGGGGGGGGGAACCATCATGTGCCTTTTGCCTAGTCATGCACGTGTAAAGGTCATACCATGATCCACAGATACAGTTGAAGCCAGTATGCCTCTCCCTGTAGTAAGAAGCATGCTCTGAATACCTTGGGGCTCACTCGCCTCGCGAGGTTCAATACTGATAGACAGCAAGAATGAGGGAAGTCAGGCATGGGTCTGGCACTAAAGCCATCTAGTATCGCTGACTGCGAGCGTGTAACGTGATCATTGTGAGCACCATGTACCAGCAATCCTCAGGGAGTAGGCTCTGTGAGAGGCTGAGTTGGAATAGAGTCCAGTATTTACAGAGTACTGATAAAGTTTTGAATTGATTTCATGTGAACAAATATTGGCATAGGCTTTAGATTATACATTTTTTTCGAGGCATGGTTTTTCCAATTCTCTCTCTCTCTCTCTCTCTCTCTCTCTCTCTCTCTCTCTCTCTCTCTCTCTCTCTCTCTCTCTCTCTCTCTCTCTCTCTCTCTCTCTCTCTCTCTCTCTCTCTCTCCTCTTCTCTCTCTCTCTCTCTCCTCTCTCTCTCTCTCTCTCTCTCTCTCTCCTCTCTCTCTCTCTCTCTCTCTCTCGTTCTCTCTCTCTTGTCTCTCTCTCCGTCTCTCCACACACAAACACAAACAACGTACGCACGCATGCAACCAAGCGCACTCACACACACGCACGATAATTCGATTCGATTTTATGTTTACATAAAATGTATTTTGTTGCTAATATATTTTTCTGTCTTATAATTATAAACTTAAAGGTTGAAAACTTAGGTAGTGAAATAGTTTTGTAAAAATGCAATTGTACACAGCAGTAAAACAAGCAGCAATCATGAAGTTAATCCAGGCTCGGCTTAAAATTCCTCATTGAGCTTTTGCCCTTTGCAGTGTCTTCAGCACACAGCATCAAGACTGATTCTTTCTCCAGGTATTTGCTTCCCGGAGTATTACCCCCAGCAGTGTTCCCATCTTGATTTTCTTTTGTGAATAAAGATGGCAGGAACGGAGTGGATACTGATTTTTTCCCCCTAGTTTTGTGTTACAAAGATAAAACCTCTGTCTTGTACATCACTGGGATGTGTTTGTCAGTCTCGTTTAACACAAAAGAACTTGGGTTTATGTTGTAACAGGGAAAGTCATTGATTCTGTTTTAGCAGTGAATGTCTGCTGTTTGACTTAAGTACTGCATACTAAACTAAATAGATGTATGTAATGAGCTCAATCGTCTGGAAGGCTCTCCATGTAGGAGTGCAGTAAGTACTGAGTTAAAATATAAAAATCATCTGGAAAGAAATACATGATATACATACGGCTATAGCGAAACATCATCACAGATGTACCAGCAGAAAATCAATACATGAATCAATACATTCATTAGATCAAAAGATCTATTCAAACATACCAGAGTAGTGTTTATGAAACAGACAAACCCCAAAAATCTGTGCCACCTGAAGTTTTAGATGGTACATATTTTTTGGTTTTGTCTGTTTCATTTTGTTTTATTTTGGTTTTTGTTTTTCTACATAATGTATTTTACCTTGGAAATAAAGAAGCCAGCTAGCTCTAAAACAGTTAAAATTTGATAGTCTATAACGTTGTTGTTTAAAATGTCACACTGGTTGTAGTGCTTTCATGTATTTGCTTTTGCCGCGTTTCTTCTGTTGCGCTAAATGTCCAGGTTAAGTTGTGTTTTTTGCTCGGTCCATCCTTAATCTTGGGAAGGAAGGGGGGGGGGGGGGGGGGGGGGGGGGGGGGGGGGTACGTCAGCAACACGTAAAGTTATTATGTTTTTGTCGCTAAGCTGATAATGTAAGTAGAGTGTGATTTTACCAACACTACATCAAGGAGGTGCTGACTCTGGTTTATCGCATTTAAACGAGAAAAAAAATATATTTCTTCTCCATAACTACGAAGCTTTCCCATCCCCTGCTTCCTTCTTTCGTTTCGTCTTTTGCATTTGATGCAGTTTACAAGTAACGCTATTGTTTTATTGACTTAAAACAAAAATATTTATGCTTATGTGCTCAGAAGCTATATGGCAATTTGAAGACCCGGGTTCGAGTCCGGTCGAGGAAATTTTTCTCTTCGAGTTAACATCAGTGCTGACTCCACTCTCCCCAAAAGTCCTTCGGATGAGACTTTAAACCGAGGCCCCGTGTGCGAACGCACGCAGAACATCTTGCGCACACGTTAAATCCTGCCGCTTTTTGTAAGAGTAGGCCATCATGTGCCGGTGGGAACAGATGACAATATTTACAAAACTGCACACACACGGGGACCGGATGAAAAAAAGCACATGATTGCTTATTCTGTTATACTCGATATAAAAGAATAAATTAAAAAATAATAATAATAAATATGATCAACTTGTAAGCTAAACACTTCAGCATGGAACACGTTATATCTGTCTGTATGCCTGCCTCATGCACTGTCCAGGTGTGAATGTAATCACCGTAGTTGGCAACGTCCTCACGTGGTGAAGGAAATGCCAGGTTATTGGGGGAAAAAATCAGTGAGCGCATGATATACAGGCAGGAAGAGGTCCATTGTTGTCGTCGTCTGCTCTGTGCATTCACAGCAGCCACAATTCAGTCTGTCCCCCTCCTTCCCCTGGCCAACAAAACAGCATCCACAGGAGAGATCGATATCCCCATTGTGGAGAGAGAGAGAGAGAGAGAGAGAGAGAGAGAGAGAGAGAGAGAGAGAGAGAGGGGGGGGGGGGGGGGGGAGGGAGGAGAGGACGGAGAGACAGAGATAGAGAGAGACACAGAGAGACACAGAGAGAGACACAGAGAGAGACACAGAGAGAGACACAGAGAGAGGGGGAAAGAGAGGGAGAAAGAGAGGGAGAAAGAGAGAGAGAGAGAGGGAGAGAGACAGAGGGAGAGAGAGAGAGGGAGAGAGACAGAGGGAGAGAGAGAGAGGGAGAGAGACAGAGAGAGAGACAGAGAGAGAGAGAGGACAGAGAGAGATAGACAGAGACAGAGGGAGAGACAGAGAGAGAGAGACGCTTTTAACGCTTTAACATGTATGCATGTATGTCTGCATGTCTGCATGTCTGCATGTCTGCATGTATGTATGTATGTATGTATGTATGTATGTATGTATGTATGTATGTATGTATGTATGTATGTATGTATGTATGTAGATGTGTATTAATGTGTATGTATGAACATGTGTATGCATAGTTATATGCATTTATTCATGTATAAATATGTGTGCATTATACATAATTATATGAATACAATCATATGAAATATGTTTGCTTGTTTGGGTATGCATGTGTGTGTGTGTGTGTGTGTGTGTGTGTGTGTGTGTGTGTGTGTGTGTGTGTGTGTGTGTGTGTGTGTCTTTGATTTTACGTCTGTACACTTAAAGTGATATTAGACGAGGGATGAGGTTGGGGTGGGGGGGGGGGGGGGGCAATAAAGAGATAAGGGTTTTTTAAAAAGTGCGTTGGTAACTGTGTACATAAGAAGACTGATTACAAAAATATATAACAAGAATGTTGCAAAAGATGGCATAAGAAATGCAAATAATAACAAAAACAATCGAACAATAGAGAACTTTAAAATCTGAAACTGTAAGATGAACAATTGCAAACTACATGTAAAGGCTGCCATGAATAAAGCAAAAAGTACATTGCCACAGTAGGGTGTTATAATTTCACAATCTTCACATGAGTACTTTATAAAAAAGAGAATACTGGGGATCGCATCAGAGACAATGCTATCTCACACAGTAACTTTGGATTGATTAACACTTCTTGCAGTGACTTATCTTGAAATGGTGGTAGGAACTTTTTTAAACCTTGACAATGATACAAAACATGAACATTGGAAAGTTTTTCACCGCATATACATTTTACATTTTTGGCAAATTTTGCTCGAAATGCATTTAATTTCAATCTGTGGATTAGAGAAACAATATTTCTAGTACTGGATTTTTGAAAGCCGTACTGAGTACAAAGGATGTTCTCAATATCAAGAACTGAACAAGTATGCTGGGAATAGCCAGCCTCTTCATGTTTCTTTTTTACATGTTTCCAGCAAACACTTTGAAGCAAAGCATAACCCTCATGAAGAGAAAGAGGAATGTCTAAAACATTTGAACAGCTAGAATGTTTTGCTGCCTTTTTGGCTGCTTTGTCAACCTTTTCATTGAAATAAAGACCACAGTGAGATTGAACCCAGCAGAAAGTGATATTCGAACCCCTCAGAATGAGAAAATGTATCAAAAAATTAATTTCAGTAATGAGATTCTGCCTAACCATTGATGTAGAGTTATTAAGACAGTGTAATGCAGATTTAGAATCAACGCAAAACAAAATCTGCAAAACAGTATTTGGAAAATCAAGCAGAAAGTACAAAGCCATCAAAATAGCGGTAAGTTCAGCAGTAAAGATGGAATGATTTTTGCCAATATGATAGGACTTTTCAACTTTCAGAGCTGGAATGATAAATGCTGCCCCCGCTTCCTTATTTTCAAGAAGGGACCCATCAGTGTATATCTTAAGATGAGAAGGGTATGTATCTTCTAAGTGCGCATTTGTGTAAGAGCAAAGAATAATCGCATTTTCTTCTTTTTTTAATGAGAGATGGTTGATATCAAAGTGTGCTTTCTGAAGTTCCCATTTTGGAACATGTGTTAAAATAGCGGTGGATTTTTGCCAATCTTTAGGATTAATGGTTGCCTCTTTAAGAAGATTGGAAGTATATGTGCCAATTGAAGCAAGAGAAGATATATTTTTAGCTCTGTTTGGAAAGTCTAAGTCAGATCTAATTGAAATTTCCGATGTAATATTGTTTTCAACTGTTGAACTTCTTAGGATATACTTTGAAACGGCTAAATTACGATAATCATCTAAGGGTAATACTCCTATTTCTCTGTAAGTTCCTAGAGAAGATGCATGAAACGGAACTCCTAAAGCAATCCGGAAAGCTTTACAATCTAGGCTTTGAAGTTTGTTCAAAAGATATCTGGGGGCACTGAAGAATAATTCTTGGCCATATGTTAGTTTAGAACGAACCAGTGATAATGATAAATGTTTTAGTACAACCGAATCCTGTGCCCATATTTGCTTACTGATTGCCTTTAGTATATTTAGACTTTTTCTGGCTTTGTTCAAAGCATATTCGATATGACAATGCCATGTTAATTTTGAAGTAAGTATGATACCTAGAAATTTTACCATAGGCTTATAGTCCAGAGCTTTTTCACCAATCTTGAAAACAGGAAGTTTAGGAGGATCAGCACCATTATTAAAAAGCACAAACTTGTGTCTTTTCTGTGGAAAGACTTAACCCATTTTCTACCATATACTTATAAATTTTATCCAGCTCAAGTTGATATAACTTTCTAACATAGTTCAAATGTCTTTTAGGTGTTACCTTTTTCATAGCTACCCTTTTCCACATACAAAGGTCTATCAGCATATTGAACAAGAACAACATTATCAGATATAGACTCAGGGAGGTCATAAAGTAGAATATTGAATAAATAGGGCGCAACCACTGAACCCTGTGGTATACCCATTTGTGGAAACCTAAGTGTAGAATAATTATTACCAACCTTTGCCTGAATGCTTCTTCCTGTGAGAAAATTTCGGAAATAGGAATAGATAGAACCTGATAATCCAATACGTTTTAATTTATATAACAATCTAGCATGTGTGTGTGTGTGTGTGTTGTGTGTGTGTGTGTGTGTGTGTGTGTGTGGTGTGTGTGTGTGTGTGTGTGTGTTGTTTTATACACACTGTACACGTGCATGTATGCATGTGTCCGGAAACATATTCAACACAATCATAAAGTTTTTTATATATCTAAAGTATCGGTTGTTTATCTTAAAATGCACATAACTTTTTAACTAGAAACTTCTAATACATTCCAACGAAATTATAAAAAGTACCAAAAGGAACAGTATTGAGTGGATATAACTGGAATCATCCTTGTTTAACGAATGTCTTGCGCAATCTTTTCAAAGGTATAAAAAGAGAACGAGTTTTCAACACATGAAAGTTTCTTTACACAAAAACGTTGTCAAATCTTACAAAAAATCATTTCTAAATTTAAAAAAAAACGCCTATTCCGACATACGTAAAACTGTTTTAATCCCCCGAGAAATATCAACTCGAATGAGCACTTCAAGCGAACGAGCGAAAAACTTCTCTTGGTGATTATCTCGGAAAGTAGAGAGGAAGAGCAGCAGGACGAAGAAAGAAAGAAAAACTGAGACTGCAGAACAGTGGAGGCAAGAAGCGAGGTGAAAACTCCTCCTCCATCTAACGGGCCCTGGAACATGCCTGGCTTAATTTAACAAACAGGACGTGGACCAGCAGTTGATCGTTGACAACATAAATCAGACCAGAGATCCTGCGTAGGAAGTGTACAGTAAAAGAGATGGATCTATGGAAGACAGTGTCTGTATGTGGTTGTAGTTGCTGTTGTTTTGTTTTGGGTGATTTCTGGATGAACTCAGGGAAATCCACTCAGAATGTGTTTTGCTTCACCCATCACACTGAAACTGGTGTGAGACCACACACAGAAACTGGATACAAAGTTTGCCTGCATCCATGCTTTCCAGTACACTTCCATGTATGTTGCTGTTCTCTGACAAACAGGGTTTTTCTTCCCTCCTTATATTGAGAAAAGATGTTCTTGTGCAAGTATTTGTTATTGATGAGAATACTCCCAGCGTATGGCAAATTATAGCAATATTATAATGTATGTCATATTGCACTTTGCCTTATATCAGTAATGATTTCGAGAAAGCTTTCTGCTTGGGCCATTTATTTCAGAATTTTAACGATTGACTTTCCTTTACTATGATAATGACTGTTATAATCATTATCATGGTAAAGAAAAGTAAAGTGTTAAATACCCCTGGCCATGTAGTGTTCTGTTTGATTCCATTGTAAAGCAAGGTCAGTTAACACCACATCATTATTATCATCATCATGGCATCGGTTGTGGGCATCACTATCATAAGAATAGCGATGATTACTGCTGATACTATGATGACAATGATGATGACGATGAAGGTGATGACGACGACGATGATGATGATAAATTGACCTTGCTAAACAATAAAAACAATCAACTTTGCATTGGTCGCAGCCACAGAATCACACTGCCTGCAGTGTGTCTGAGGACTAAGTGGCCATGCAGCCTGTGCAATGCCCAGTCACACCCTCCATCCCATCCCCAGTCCTGGAGGACTGGCTGTATTGACCCAGTACTCTGACGTGAAGCCTGCTTCCTATCAAGCTGACGGTCCTGACTATCTGACTAACTGAGTGAGTGATGACGGACTAACGATAATGTAGTCTGCTGTGTGCATTGTAGAGTAGTCACTGGAGGCTTTGGTTTGTATGGTCTCACAAGGTGTGTGAAGAAACGGTTTTCTGTTTCCCCCCCAAATCGAATTAAAGACATACGTCAAAAGACAAAGCTGGTTAGATTGACTGATAAGAAGTGGAACAGTTACAAATTAAATAAATATTTACTTAAAAGTGGACAGTCAGTGTTGAAGACTTCATCAAGGCATTTTGTTGAGATCAGTTAGAAAAAGGCACAATAAGATTCAAACTGAAAGTAGCATAGAAACTGCTATCTGTGGCCCCTGTTCAAAACCTTATACATATTTCCAACATACTAACAAAGATTTCACCAAGAGCATCTACTGCGACAGATTGAAATATGGCTGCAAACATTAACAATGATGATTAATATTTTCAGAGAAGTTTTTTCAACACTGTTGTATTTCTTAGAGCTCTCTCCAAAATGAATCCCTTGCTTACACAATACTCTAATGGCGCTCCTTAAAAACCATCATATTCTATTTTCTTTTACTGTTCTGTAGAGTTGAAGCTGTGTGTGATTCATACATAACTATATTTGTGGATGAACAGACATACGTTTGTTTGTCCATGAAACAGAAACGATACGCACATTTAACTTAACTGTCATTGGTGCAGAGGCTGGCAGTGTTGATTAGCGTGATAGAGGAGATAAAAAAAAAGAAAACAAAAGAATAAAGCTGCCTGTAGGGGGAAGAAACAGATTTATATCGCTGCATGTTTTATTGGACTGTTTTCTTTTTTAAAAAAAACGAAAGTGTTTCTTTTAGCTTTTGG
>CM060333.1:2966182-2976182 GCA_030674155.1 Stramonita haemastoma | reverse complement strand
ACACGCACACACACACGCACACGTGTCCGTGCACAAACAATCTGTCTCTTTCTCCATCTGTCAGTCTGTCCCACTCTCTCTGTGTCTCTGTCTCTCTTTGTCCTGTCTGTCGGTCTGTCGGTCGGTCGGTCTGTCTGTCTGTCTGTCTGTCGTCTGTCTGTCTTCTTCTCTTCCTCTCTCTCTCTCTCTCTCTCTCTCTCTCTCTCTCTCTCTCTCTCTCTCTCTCCTCTCCTCTCTCTCTCTCTCTCTCTCCCTCTCCTCCTCCCTCTCTCTCTCTCTCTCCCTCCCTCTCCCTCCCTCTCCCTCCCTCTCTCTCTCTCTCTCTCTTCTCTCCCTCTCCCTCTCTCTCTCTCTCTCTCCTCTCCTCGCTCTCTACTCTCTCCCCTCCCTCCCTCCCTCCCCCTCTCTCTCTCTCTCTCTCCTCTCTCTCTCTCTCTCTCTCTCTCTCTCTCTCTCTCTCTCTCTCTCTCTCTCTCTCCTCTCTCTCTCTCTCTCTCTCTCTCCCCCCCCCTCCCCAACCTCTACACCAGCTGGGTAATGGTGTTTGTTCAGTCCCATCGATTAAGAGCGGAGGGACACACAGGGGACAGAAATAATTCGATTAGCTAGGATTATGTCTGCCTTTCGTATGCTCCCTTTTATTTGATAGCTTGATAGATAAACAGAGACACAGAGAGAGGGAGAGAGAGAGAGAGAGAGAGAGAGAGAGAGATAATGGTGATGATGATCATCATCATCATGTGTGTGTTTGTGCGTGTGTGTTTGTGCGTGTGTGTTTGTGTGTGTGAGAGTGTGTAATTGTGTGAGTGTGTGTGTATAATTGTGTGTGTATGCGTGTGTGTGTTAGTGCGCGCGCGCACGTGAGCGTGCGTGCGTAAACACAATTATTTCATAGGGTAGTAGATTGATTTTACACCTTTTTTCAACAGGGAAAAAGGGCAAAAAATAAAGAAAACACTGCAAGAAAAACAAAAACGTGCGTGCGTACGTTTGTGACTCTGCTAAGTTTTGTGCTACAGATGTAGCCATATTATGCCTGCAGAGGGTGTGTTCTCAATGGTTTGATAAAGACAGTCATAATCATAACCTTTTTAGCAGCAATTTGATGTCGCCTTTGACAGAGTGTTTACATCAGAAATAAATTAAACTATTTACCCAGGCCAAGTGAACAGAAAAAAAAAGTAAACAAGGAAATAAATAAAGACTCGAATAAATAAACAAACAACATGAAAGACAATCGTTCATAAAAATGCAGCATATATATGAATGCACTTTCAACATCTGAAACATCAAATCTCAATTTGTGTTTATGTCTTTTTCTTTTGCTCAGTAGCTCTTTTTCTTATTCTACCTGTATTTTTTTATAAAGATATTTGAATTCTGTTGTTTTTTGGTATATATTTTACACTTAGTATTATTTTTTTTATCCCTTTAGGAGATGGGATTTGTTTCTGTGCTTTTTCCTCCTTGTCACATTTTCCGTAATCCCCTTGTGTTTATCCTGTTATATTTTGCTCCCACTGTTTTGGTTTTCGCTTCGTTTTGCTATTTCAAAATGTCCTTTCTTGGTTTATTTGTCTTTGCCGTGTTTTTCTTTGCTCCCATTCTTTACTTCCTCTTCTCTGGTTGTATGTCAATCTATGCGCATCTATATATTATGTATGTGACTGTCTCTTTTTCTGTTTGGCTGTCAACCTGTGTGTCTATACTGCATGATATGTCTCTATATATCTCTCTTTTCTTTTTTCTCCCCCCCCCCTCCCCCCATCCGATTTTGTCTCATTTCCATCCTTTTGTCTCTGTCTCTGTGTGTCCCTGTCTCTGTCTCTGTATGCCGCTGTCTCTGTTTGCTTTTCTGTCTGTTTGTCTGTCTGTCTGTTTCTCTCCTCTCTCTCTCTCTCTCTCTCTCTCTCTCTCTCTCTCTCTCTCTCTCTCTCTCTCCTCTCTCTCTCTCTCTCTCTTCTCTCTCCTCTCTCTCTCTCTCTCTCTCTCTCTCTCTCTCTCTCTCTCTCTCCCTCTCCCTCTCTCTCTGTCTATCTATCTATCTATCTATCTATCTATCTATCTATCTATCTATCTATCTATCTATCTATCTATCTATCTATCTATCTATCTATCTATCTATCTATTTATCTATCTATTTATCTATCTATCTATCTATCTATCTATCTATCTATCTATCTATCTATCTCTTTTTCCCTCGACCCTCCTCACGTCTTTCTATCCCATCCCCCACCTTTCTCTCTTCCTCCTCAATCACCCTTTTCCTCCTTCCATCAGAGTGACAGACAAACAGATAGAGGTAGAGACAGATGATGTGTGACTTTCTGGAGTTTTAATGTCATCACAAAAAGCGATAAGAGTCTAAAATTAAAAAAAAAAAACTAGGTTGGAGATTGATGAATCTGTGTGTGTGTGTGTGTGTGTGTGTGTGTGTGTGTGTGTGTGTTGTGTGTGTGTGTGTGTGTGTTGTGTGTGTGTGTTGCTGAAATGTTACAGAGAAAGAAAGGGAAAGAGAAAGACAGAGACAGATATATATATATACAGAGAGATATAGAAATAGAAAGAAAGAATGAATGAATGAATAATCTTTATTTTTCAAGGGTAACAGAGTAAGTAAGCATTACATACTTTTTTTCATCCGGCCCTTGCCCTGATCAGGGAATAAAGCTAAGAAACCCCTCCCTACCCCTACATATCAGCATCACCACCAGCAGCAGTTCAAACAATATTTTTAAAAAAGAAAACAGAATACATTCAACAAAACGCGTCATCCCAACTGGATACACTGATAATTATTTAGACAAAAAATAACATAGCAAAAAACATTTTAAAAATAGCAAATATTCAGGACCATGAAACAGAAGGCATTACAAATATATAATGCGTGAGTGTGTGAGTGTGTGTGTGTGTGTGTGTGTGTGTGTGTGTGTGTGTGTGTGCGTGTGGTGTGTGTGTGAGAGAAGAGAGAGAGAAGAGGAGAGAGAGAGAGAGAGAGAGAGAGAGAGAGAGAGAGAGAAGAGAGAACGAGAAGAGAAACAGAGAGATAGAGGAGATGGGGGGGGGGGGGGGGGGGGGGGGGGAGCGAGAAATTTAGAGCTTCAAATAATACATCTATGCTGTTATCTAGTGATTTTAAAGCACATTTAAGCACTATGTATGTAGCATTATATACAGTGCATCCCTTATAGAACTTGGCTTAAACAATTACAGTGTTTAACAGCAAGAAAGGAAAACTTAAATAACAGGTATAACGATATGGTGGAGAAAGAAAAAAGAAAACTACGTTGAAGAAGAAGGATAGACTGAGAAGGCTGGAGGAAAAAAGTAGGAAATAGAAGAATAAGGAAAAACAACAACAGAGAATTAGCGACAAGGAAGATGAGGAAACAGAAAAAAAACGGAAAGAAAAGACTGTGAGAGAGAGAGAAAGATGAAACCAGGCATAACTTTTCATTCCACTCTCCCCAAGATCCCTCGGATGAGACTCTAAATCGAGGCCCCGTATGCAAAACATCTTGCGCACACGTTAAAAATCTTGTTGGTAAGAGAAAGTCAGTGTGCTGGTGGGAACAGATAAGATGTACAAAACTGCATACACACGGCGACTGGATGCAAAAAGATGAAAAAGCACATGAGTGCTTATTCCATTATCCTGGATACAAAAGAATAAATAAATAATGAATATATAAATAAACTGAATAAATACATAGGTGAATTATATAAATAAATATATAAACAAATAAACTGAATAAATAAATAAAGAGATACATAAATACATTAAACAAAAACATCGGAGGTGACAGAGAGGGACATATACAAAGACAGCTACCTACAGACAGACAGAGGTGTGTGAGTGGTAGACAAAAACAAACCACACAAAACAAAACAGACACCGAGGGAGGAAGAAGAAGAAGAAGAGTAGGAGGAAGAAGAAGAAGAAAAGCAAAACAAAGAAGGGACAAAAGAAACTAAACCAGTCATGTCAACCAGATTGGACCAGACAAGCAGACAAGACGAACAAAATTAATGAAGAAAAACAAACCGGAATCGGCAAGCTTGTCAAAAACTGTCTACCAGTTTTTCTTTTTCTCTCTAAGAAGTTAGCCAGTGCGTTTTTTAGTATCTAGAAGTCAGTGTCGCTCTGTTTTTTGTACCTCTGTTTTGTCTGCCTGTGCGTCTTTCACTCTGTCTCTGTATCTATGTCTCGCTCTGTCTTTCTTTGTATCTTTGTATCTTTTTCGTTTTCTCTATGTAGCTCTCTTTGTGTGTGCGTGTGTGTCTATCTGCCTGCTGCCTGTCTGTCGCTCTCTCTCTCTTTCATTCCCTCATTTTATCTCTCTCTTTCTCTCTCCCTCTGTCTCTCTGACGCTGTCTCTCTCTTTGCCACCCCTTCTCTCTCTCTCTTTTTCTCCATGTCTCTGTATGACTGTGTGTCTGAGTGTCTGTCTCCACCCCCCCCTCCTTCTCTCTCTTCTCTCTCTCTCTCTCTCTCTCTCTCTCTCTCTCTCTCTCTCTCTCTCTCTCTCTCTCTCTCTTCTCTCTCTCTCTCTCTCTCTCTCTCTCTCTCTCTATGTGATCATGCCATTCCTGCCACCTGCAATCTATGATTCTTTGTTTGAAACTTTTTATAAACAGGTTAGGTATATCAGATATAGCATGCCATCGGTTTAGATATAAAAAGAGGGGAGAATGGTAATGTGACCATGTGCCGTTTTGTCATAGTTTTGAAGAAAACGAAATTCATTTCATGTTGTGCTGCCCTGTTCTGCATGATTTGAGAACTGAATTGATTCAACCCAAATTCTATAATAATCCATGTCGCTTTAGATTGAATTTACTTATGGCATCACAAAATGAGGATACACTATATAATCTAGCATTGTTTACTTATAAAGCTTTGAGACGACTGTATATTGTGGCAACTTAATTTTCGAATGTAATGCTTTTGATTATTTGTTTATGAAAGGACGTCTGTTTAGATGTATGTTTATACTTACTTATTTTCAACTTAATATTTGTGTTGATATTATGTTTATCCCCTTCGGAAAGGGGCTTTGGCCTTATCTGAATAAACATTTCGTATTTCGTATTTCGTATTTCGTATTTCTCTCTCTCTCTCTCTCTCTCTCTCTCTCTCTCTCTCCTCTCTCTCTCTCTCTCTCTCTCTCTCTCTCTCTCTCTCTCTCTCTCTCTCTTTCTTTCTTTCTCCCCCTCTCTCTCCCCCTCTCTCTCCCCTCTCTCCCTCCCCTCTCTCCCTCCCTCTCTCTGTCTCTGTCTCTCTCCGTGTCTGTCTATCTGTCTGTCGGTCTGTCTGTCTGTCTCTGTCTCTCTGTCTCTCTGTCTCTCTGTCTCTTTCTCTCTCTCTGTCTCTTTCTCTCTTCTCTCTCTCTCTCTCTCTCTCTCTCTCTCTCTCTCTCTCTCTCTCTCTCTCTCTCTCTCTCTCTCTCTCTCTCTCTCTCTCCGTTTTTTTTCTTTCGTGAGAGACAAGCTGAAGGCAAGTGATCATTACTTGTCACTGTGTGAAATAGCAGCATTGCACAATAATCACTGGGCAGCTTTTTAACCATCAACCCCTCCCCCCCACAACAACAACAACAACAAACGCTAACAAGCAACAACAACAAAATCGATGACAAACATGCAGAAAAACCCAAAAGGGCCATACACCAGAACCAGCCTCTGTGGAAAACTGCTGTTTTGCTGTTCCGTGTTCCCGGCAGCTTTCATCTGACTTTATGTGTGGACCTTTTTCCTGCAACATTCACCATGTCAGTCCTCTTAGCTGGGAATTACAGTGAGATTTTGTAAGTAAAGGTGTCCCATAACCTATGTAGACGTAGGGGAGCGAGGCATCAGACACCTCTGAGCTGTGTCATTCCCATTTGTAAGTACACACAGGATAAGTTCATGTGTATGACCGCTTTCAAATACCTCACCATGTAGGCATCCATACACTAACTTCAGAGGCTTTGTTTTATTTTCTCTTTAGATAGAGATTACATGTTGTTATGGCTGGAGGTTTTCATACACAAAGCCGATCTTCAGGATAAGATAATATCATTTTAAAGCAGGCCTTGGCACTTCCATTTACATCAATAAGTAGCGGAGCTTTTGATCTGGGTCACTCGAGAGAGAGAGAGAGAGAGAGAGAGAGAGAGAGAGAGAGAGAAGAGAGAGAGAGAGAGAGAGAGAGAGAGAGAGAAGAGAGAGAGAGAGAGAGAGAGATTTAATTCGCCTTTGACCCCTTTTGGGGCATGGAGGATTTCAAACAAAATCAACTGTAACATATATAATTTGCATTAATAGAATACGTTCATACACAGAATTTTTCACAGAAAGAAAAATATAGTCAACCTCTTCATTAATATCATGCAACTTTACTCTTAAGTATGAATTTGCTAAGTTTTAATAACATATTTTTATCAGAAGAGAACAGATTACAAAATGTGAACATGGATCTTGGATACAAATATTCATGAGGTAGGACATTCTTCCGAAGCTCAGAAAACTTTTTTTTTTCTCAGAGAGAGAGATAGAGAGAGACAGACAGACAGACAGAGCAGACAGACAGACAGACAGACAACAGACAGACAGACAGACAGACAGATAACGGAAAGAGACATTGAGCTTTCTTTTTTTCTTTCTTTTCATTTGGAGAATAATAGAATGACGAATCATGTGCTTTTGTTTTACATTCAGTCCCCACGTTTATATAGTTTCTGTAAATTTTGTCATGATAGCATAGTAATAGCCTACTCTTCTAAAAAAAAAAACCAACCGACACATGTTACGTTTTAACATGTGCTTAATATGTTCTGGTTACGTTCACACTCGGGCCTCGGGTTATCATCTCATCGAAAGGGCGTGTGGAGGTGGAGTCGACACTCCTGGGGAAAGAAATGTGGGCGGTGGGGGGCTGGAACCTGTGGCCTGAGATACAAGCCCATCACTCTCACAACCAGGCTATCCAGTCCCCAGGAAAGAATGAGAGAGAGAGAGAGAGAGAGAGAGAGAGAGAGAGAGAGAGAGAGAGAGAGAGAGAGAGAGAGAGAGAGAGAGAGAGAGAGAGAGAAGAGAAGAGGGGGGGGGGTATTTTTGTGTCTTTAATTTTGAGGATAAAGGAATAAGTACTCATGTGCTTTTTTTTTTACATCCAGTCCCCGTGTATATGTTGTTTTGTATATCTTGTCATCCACACGCGCGCACGCACGCACGCACACGTACACACGCACGCACGCACGCACACACACATTTCCCCATGCATGTAAGAGTTCCTGACACACTGGTAATTGAAAGAGTCAGGTCACGATGATATCTTCTGCTCTATCTCAATGAAGTGAGACAGAAGAAGGAGAAAGAAATGGGGGAGAAGAGAAGAGAGAGAAGAGAGAGAGGAGAGAGAGAGAGGAGAGGGAGAGGGAGAAAGGGAGGGGAGAGGTGAGGGAGAGAGGAGAGAGAGGGGAGAGAGAGAGAGAGAGAGAGAGAGAGAGAGAGAGAGAGAGAGACAGAGACAGAGACAGACAGAGACAGGACAGACAGACAGACAGACAGACAGACAGACAGAGAGACAGGACAGACAGACAGACGAGAGAGACAGAAGAGACAGAGAGACAGAGAGAGAGACAGAAGAACAGAGAGAGAGAGACAGAGAGAGAGAGACAGAGAGAGAGAAGACAGAGAGAGAGAGAGATGGCAAGACAAACAGAAAACCTTTAAAACCCTCTCTATGACCGCAGGGTAACAAATAGAGAAGAGATTATTATCCTTCAAGGCGAAACAAATAAAAAAAGACCAAGAACTCAGCTACAGAGAAAACAAAGATGTCCGTAACCATTCATTTATAAAGTTGAGACCGTCCGGTTTGCCACACTGATCCGGCTTATTGCAGAGATTTCTAGGATAGTCTTCCCGTACCTATTCCTGTTGCTCTGTTTTTGTTAGTTTGTTTTGTTTTATGCTATTGCCTGCTTTGTAACGTGAACTAGCCTGACTCTAATCGTTACTAGCTGGTTTTCAGATGGGATTGCGAATTGTCCCCTCTTCCTTTTACTCAAGTTATCAGTGCTGACTCCATCAGTGCTGACTCCACTCTCCCTAAAAGTCCTTCGGATGAGACTTTAAACCGAGGCCCCGTGTGCGAACGCACGCAGAACATCTTGAGCACACGTTAAATCCTGTTCCGCTTTTCGTAAGAGTAGGCCATCGTGTGCCGGTGGGAACAGATGACATTTACTAAACTGCCTACACACGGGGACTGGATGTAAAAAAGCACAAGTGTGCTTATCCCATTATCCTCGATATAGAAGAATAAATCAAATCAAATCAATCAAATCAAATCAAGTCTTCTTCTTCTATGTTCCCTCATAATTATTGGGTAGAATGCATATACCTTGGTCTTGTCCTATGCTTGTCACTCTGCAGGAGGTCTGCCCACTGGCCTCAGCCCACACGTTCCGATTTCAGGGCAGGTCCTCAAGCTAGAAGTTTATAGGAAAAACCTTCCTCAGATATGCTTGAAAAAGGCAGGAGAATGGGCAGGGTAGGCAGACCATGCGCAAAAGAGAGAAGGGATAGAGTTAAGGCAAAAATCAGAAGCAAAAGGAGTGATAGAAAAGAGGAAGTTTTCTAGCATAGAATTTACAGAAAGTGAGAGCACTATTTAAATTGTAAGAACCCTTGGCACCCCAACGAATGGCCCGACTTTTGAATTTATAGCTTGCCAAGAAAGTTTCCAGTTTCGCGTGTGCCTTTTTTATTCAACAAAACGTGGTGATAGAGTGAATTATTCCTTTTGGCATTCAAGTACCCGTTTTGTCGTAACAGTTGTGGTGTTCATAGTGTGCATTATCAAGGAAGCAAAGAGCCCCCTTGTTAGAGGTATTGGTGGTGCTTAGGATAAGTGATAATATTTCTGGTATGGAAGATTGTAGTGTGTGTGTATGTGTGTATGTATGTGTGTGTGTGTGTGTGTGTGTGTGTGTGTGTGTGTGTGTGTGTGTGTGTGTGTGTGTGTGTGTGTGTGTGTGTGTGTGTGTGTGTTTATGTGTGTATGCCTGCGTGTGTGTGTTTGTGGATGAGAGAGAGAGAGGGAAGTGTGTGTGTGTTGTGTGTGTGTGTGTGTGTGCGTGCGTGCGTGCGTGCGCGCGCGCGCGCGCGCACGTGTGTATGTGTTTGTGCGTGTGAGCGTGTGTGCGTGTTTGTGGGCGCACGCATATGTGTGTGTGTAATTTTGCTAGCATACGCACACGCACACATATTCTATATCTGCACTTGCATCCATGTCTGTATATGTGTGTGTCGAAAAAACATTACACAGAAAATAAAACAAAAGAAAAGACAAGAAATCTACCTGCCATTTTGGCTAAAAGGACTACTACTTGTCTTCATTCACGGTGTATCACCAGCCGTCACCGCAGCTTAAAACCCCTGTGATCAGCCCTTCGTGCCCAAAGAACCACGATGTTTGAGTGGCGGAAAAGAGAGGAAATCTGGCAGTCATTGACAGTGAAAGCTGCCCCTCAAAGGGAGCGAAATCCATACAGCCTGCTTGCTTTATAGCCCGGTAATGAAAGAGGAGCGCGGTATGTCTTTCCTCAGGCTTTGCCGGGATGATGGATGCACATGTTTATGCACTCGGCATGCGATCTAAAGATGCGAGTGTCGGGGTAACTCCAACTCTTAGAGCACCCAGGGTCGGCAATGCAGGGGTGGGGGGTGATGGTGATGTTGTGAATGGAGGAAATGTAAGGTTGTGGTTTGACCAGGGTGATACATCAGTCTTTTGAAAGAATGAGTCATTATGTATGGGGGGGGGGGGGGGGGATGTTTTTCATTTTTGCTTTTCTATATTGTTCAATGTCATTTTGGGGTATCATTCTCTCTCATTCTATTTCCGTTTGTTTTCTTGTCTGTCTCTTCCACGTTCTCAATGTCTATCTTTCTCTGTCTCTCCTCTATTCATGCCTCTTGCATCTGTTCTCTCTCTCTCTCTCTTCCC
>CM060333.1:2961182-2963682 GCA_030674155.1 Stramonita haemastoma | reverse complement strand
TATATGGCCCTATTAGGATGCAGGAGAATATCGATGTACATTATTCGGGTCTGTGAGCATGGCCGAAAGTGATCCTGCGGTAATGGTACAGAGTGGTATGGAATCCACTTCTTGTCTCACTTTGGCTGCAAAACGTTCTAGGTTAAAAAGTTTGAAAGCCCCCATGAGCTAACTATTGCAATCAATCCCCGAACCATTAAAACTTTAGATACTGTTTCTCAGGAGTCAGGGTGACACTACTCACCCTCTTAACTTTCCGCAATCTTTCCATCAAGTCTCTTTTTTGGGGACGTGCTTTGAAGTCCACGTTTCTTGATGGGTTCATCATTTCTGCCGCAAAACTTTGGGGGGCTGCGTTTGTCGCATGGATCAGCAAGACATATAGGGAAAACAGAAGTTGGGAAAGCTGGGTTTCTAGCGGTATTTAAGGTGGATGTTATCGAATTTATACGTGCATACGATGTTTTTTTGTAATATAGCTGGTATCAGAACTTTTCAAAAATCGTTTATGCATCTATTTCTGTTTCTTATTCTTTCAATTTTTAGTATTATTTACACAGACATACACAGTCATACACCTACACACACACACACACACACACACACACACACACACACACACACACACATGTACGCACTCACGGACACACACGCGCGCGCGCGAGCACGCACGAATGCACGCACACAGGGGAGGGAGGGAGGGAGGGAAGGAGAGAGAGAGAGAGGAGAGGAGAGAGAGAGAGAAGACAGACAGACAGACAGACAGACAGACAGACAGACAGACAGACAGACAGACAGACAGACAGACAGACAGCGAGAGAAAGAGAGACAGAGACACAGAGGGGGAGAGAGAGAGAGAGGGGGGGGGGAGAGAGAGAGAGAGAGAGATGAGAGTGAGATGAGAGACTAAAGATCGTATGATGAGATGAGAGAGAGAGAGAATGAGAGAAGAGAGAGACAGCGAGAGAGACAGCGAGAGACAGCGAGAAGAGAAGACAGACAGACAGACAGACAGACAGCGAGAGGAAAGAAGACAGACACAGAGAGAGAGAGAGGGAGGAAGGAGGGGAGAGAGAGAGAGAGAGAGAGAGAGAGAGAGAGAGAGAGAGAGAGAGAAGAGAAGAGGATGACGAGAGAGAAAGAGAGAGAAGAGAGAGAGAAGAGAAGAGAGAGAATATCTTTCCTTACCCCTAAATCATAGTTATAGAAATCAATATTTTATTGGCACCACAGACGGGAAAAAGTGGATAGAAAACCGAGGTGAGACAAACTGCCCCTGACAGAGGAGTAGGTCTGTAACTATGATGGGAGAGGAAAGGGTCTGACAGTCTGGCACTGGAACCGTCCTCTCCAAAACATTGTCTGTGCTTTTCGTCAAGTTGCCTCTGCGTGTCGCCATTATTTGTTTGTGACATCTTCAGGGCTCAGTCTGTAGGTTCTTTATTGGGCGGGGTATATTCTTTTTTCTTGTTCCTCAGAATCAAAATCGCTATCTGTTACATGACCTAAAATATTATGTTGGCTGCTGTGACACGAAAGTCAGGTCGCGCAAGACTTCAGCGTGGGGGAAATTTTTTCTTTTAAATTTTTTTGAAAAAGCAGGGAATAAAGGGGCAAAAAAGACACGGGGGGTGCGGAAAAACGGAAAAAGGTGGAAAAAAAGAGAAAATGAAAAGAGGGGGGAATTTCCTAGCACCACTTTTTTCCCAAAAAGGGGGCTGTGTTAATATACATCCGACTTTTTTCACAAAAAAATTTTGCAGAAAAAAAACGTTTGAAAAACACTTGAACTCACTATTTTAACCCAACTCAACACTCTTAAAACTTAAAAACGCTAGTTTTTCCCAAATCCTAAAGCGTTTTCAACTTTCTGGGGCTTTTCCCAAATACTGATTTATTGAGCATTGTCGTGGGGTTCAATATGTTTCTACAGGGTTTGTTCGTTTTGCACCCAATTTTGTGGGGTGCGTTTGACGAGATTCCCGGAATCGGGATGAGGAGAAAGCTGAGAAAACTTTTGTTTTTACAGTATCGTGAATGTTTGCTTCAGAAAAAATAATGTTACTTTTTTGTGTATGTTGTTGTTTGTAAGGTATCGTAACTTGACAGTAATGATTCCTATGTCTCTCTGAAGTTTTTTTTTTTTTTACCTGCCTCGTTCTGATTTTTTTTTCACTTTTTATAATCATTTTTTTTGTAACAAAGAAAAAAAATGTCTGGGGAAAAGTAAAGAAAAAAAAAAACCCCAAACAACAACAAAACCCGGAAACTTTAACCTGTCAATCTTTGTTTTTCCTACGCTTTTTTCCTGTCTTTTCCTGTGTTTTTTCTGTTGGTTTATTAAACATACATATAGTTTTACATATATAAAAAAAAAAAAGAAAAAACCAGAGGGGAAATTTAAGGGCGGTGTGATGGGGGAAGGGGGGGGTTTTTACAGAGAGGAGAAACGAGAAGAGGGGGGGAAGGGAGAAAGAAAGAGAGGCAAAGGAGCAGAGAG
>CM060333.1:2954572-2961082 GCA_030674155.1 Stramonita haemastoma | reverse complement strand
AGTATCTTTCCTTACCCCTAAATCATAGTTATAGAAATCAATATTTTATTGGCACCACAGACGGGAAAAAGTGGATAGAAAACCGAGGTGAGACAAACTGCCCCTGACAGAGGAGTAGGTCTGTAACTATGATGGGAGAGGAAAAGGGTCTGACAGTCTGGCACTGGAACCGTCCTCTCCAAAACATTGTCTGTGCTATCGTCAATGTTGCCTCTGCGTGTCGCCATTACTTTGTTTGTGACATCTTCAGGGCTAGTCTGTAGGTTCTTATTGGGCGGGTATATTCTTTTTCTGTGTTTCCTCAAGCAATCAACATCGCTATCTGTTACATGACCTAAAATAATTATGTTGCGCTGCTGTTGATCATCAGACAAGTCAGGCTCAGCGCTAAAGACTTCAGCGTGGGAGAGAATTATCTTTTAAATCTTTCTGAAAACAGCAGAGGAATAAAGGGGTTCAGAAAATAGACACGAAGGAGGTGACAGGAAGAACTGGAAGAGAGTGGAAACAAAGAGAGAAGAATAGAAAAGAGGGAATTCCTAGCACCACATTTCCAAAAGGTGGGCATGCTGTTAATACTGACATCCGACTTTTTTGCACAAAAATCTATGCAGAAATAGAACGTTTGAAAGTCTACTTGAACTCACCTATTTGAACCTACACTCAACACTCTTAAAACCTTAAACACAGCTAGTTTCCAAGTCCTAACGCGCTTTTCAACTTTCCTGGAGCTTCCAATATACTGATTATATTGAAGCATTGTCGTGGAGTTCAATATGTTCTCTACAGGTTCGTTCAGTTTTGCACCGATAGGTCTATGTGGCGATGCGTGTCTGACGTAGATTGGCCAGGAATACGGGATGAGGAGAAAGCTAGAGAAAGACTTTTGTTTGTACAGTCAGTCTGTGAAGTGTTTGCTTCAGAACATAATGTGTACTTTGTTGTGTATGTTGTTGTTTGCTAAGGTACTCGTCAACTTGACAGTAATGATTGCCTCATGTCTCTCTGAATGTTTTTTTTCTTTTTTTTACCCTGCCTCTGTCTCTGTATTTTTTTTTTCACTTTTTATAATCATTTTTTCATGTAACAATGAAAAAAACTGTCTGGAAAAGTAATCACGAAAAAAGCAAACCCCAAACAACAATCAAAACCAAGGAAACTATTCAAACCTGTCAATCTTTGTTTTTTCCTACAGCTTCTGTCTGTCTGCCTGTGTGTCTATCTGTCTGTCTATTCATACATACATATATGTATACATATATAGACAAAGAGACAGAGACAGACACAGACAGACACAGAGAGACAGAAATACAGAGAGACAGACAGATAGTGATACAGAGAGGGAGAGTGAGAGAGTTATACAGAGAGAGAGAAACAGAGACAAAGAGAGACAGAGAGAGAAAGAAAGAGAGAGCGAAAGAGAGTCAGAGAGAGAGATACAGGAGCAAAGTAGTTATGGCAGGCAGGCAATGCCTGTTTTATCCCACGTCAGGAATGCATTATGTTCAGCTAGCATTCTGCCTAAAACAAAAGGACGCGTCTGCCTGTACTCACTTACACTGACATGCATGGAGATACCAACCACAGATTTTGTGTGGCCAAGTTGAACATTGAAATCACACTAGCTGGTAACACAAAACCACACGGGGCAAAAATCGATAGTTCAGTGCAGCAGTCCTTTCCTATCTGACTCATCCACCACTGTTTGGGGACACACACACACCACACACACACACACAACAACACACACACACACACACACACACACACACACACACACCACACACACACACACACACACACACACACACACCCACACACACACACACATAAAACACACATAATGCATACACACACGCACACACACGCAACCACACGCACACACACAATTATACACACACTCACACAATTATACACACACAATTATACACACACAAACACCACAACACACACACACACACACACACACACACACACACACACAACACACACACACACCACACACACACACACACACACACCTACGTCTGCAAGTAACCTCACGTGCACACATACACACACAGCCAGCTACACAAAATGCGTGTGCGTATGCACAGACTCACAGACAGGCAGACAGACACACACACATACGCATACACATTTATTCTCACACTCAGTAGATCTCAGAGAGAGACAAGGCAAGGCAAGGCAAGGCAAATTCTTTTATTCGAGGATAATAGATAAGCACACATGTGCTTTTTTACATCCAGTCCCCGCCCTTTTCAGGGATAACATCAAAATAAAAGATATTAAACAATAAAACTATACGTAGTACCAACAACATACAGAAATAAGTACACTACATATAACAAGGTAAGAGAAATGCGACAGTACACTACATACAATAAGGTAAGAAAGGTGTACTCATTCAGAAGAGAAAATCAGAAGTCACAATAAAACAAACAATTTGGATTATTAAGGAAGAAGAAAAGAAACGAAAAAAACCAGAACAAAACAAACAAACAAATAAACAAACAAAAAGAAAAAAACACCCCCCAAACAAACAAACAAACCAAAAAACCAACAACAAAAAAACACCCCCCCCAAAAAAACAAACAAACAAAAAAAAAGCAAATCACAAACAAACAAACAAACAAACAACAACAAAAAAAACGCTAATAGATAAAGAGCCAGCAGGAGCCAGCAGGAGAACATTATAATAAACAACTGAAACATCAGTCTACGGCTATATGTCTAAAAATATACAAGTCATTTAAATCATACATTAATTTTAGATAAAAGGGGATAAAATAAATGATATCCTTATTTGAAGGGGGCGGGGGAGAATACTATCAAAAAACAAAAACAATAAAACAAAACAACAACAAAAAACCCCATCCCAGATGTTTTATACAATTAGCAAAACATTTTTAGAATTGGATAATGATTTCCACACACTCACATACTCTCACACACAGACATACAGATAAGAATTACACACTTACACACATCCACACCCATGCACACACACAGTGGGAGAGAGGGGGGGGGGGGAGGGGGGAGTGTGGTTTGTTGTTTTTAATGCATCAAGTGGTTTAGAAGGTAATTTTTGAAGGTTGTTAATGATTGGTGTCTGTTTAATTGAATCAGGGAGTTCCACAGTGTGGGGCCTGAGTATAGTAAACTAGATTTAAACAGTCTAATTCTTGGGATTGGGACACTTGGCTTTTCCATACTTCTGGAATGATTTATTGGGAATTTATCTTTTAAGGATGTGGGGACATTTCCTGTCATTATCTTTAACATCATGATGCCTTTGTTATAGTTTTTGTCCTTGGTGTAGGGGGAGAATATTTAACTGAGTATAGTCTACTTCTAGCAAGGTTGTTTTCTTCAAAAGGACCAATTTAAGACCACGTTTATAAAAGACTAAGTAACGGTTTCATGGTATTTGCACTGGCAGAATCCCACAGGGTTGCTGCATAGTCTATTGAGGATTGTATATAAGCTTGAAAGAACAGTTTCCTTGAATGGAAGTCAAGAAAGTGTTTGATTTTAGTGAACTGGTAGACTTTTTGGGACAAATATTTGCATTAGATGAGATATGGGTAGAACCAGCTGAGCTTTTCATCGATTGTCACTCCTAGGACTTTGTGGTGAGAGGTTTGTTCAATTGCTTCCTTTTTATGTAGATTTTAGACAGTTTATGTGATAAATTTTGTCGCTTTTGTCTGGTGTGATAAGCATGCATTTTGTTTTTTTGGGATGAATAGACATGTGGTTTTGTTCTGTCCATTTGACAAGTTCGTCAGCACTTTTTTTTAATATGGTTGCAAGATAATGAATGTTGTTATGGCTCGTATGTATGGTTGTGTCATCAGCAAATAGTTTCACATTTGGAATTGATATGTAGAGGAAGGCCATTTATGTATAATGAGAAGAGAATTGGTCCCAATATGGATCCCTGTGGTCAGAGAGAGAGGAGAAGAGAGAGAGAGAAGAGAGAGGAGAGAGAGAGAGAGAGAGAGAGAGAGAGAGAGAGAGAAGAGAGAGTCAAGTCAAGTCAAGTCAAGTCAAGTCAAGTCAAGTCAAGTCAAGTCAAGTCAAACACACAGACACACAGACAAACACACACATAGACAAAAAGAGAGAGGGAAAACTCCGATCTCTGAACTCTGAAATGATTTAATATACGTTCGCCATGGACCACAATACATTATTTTCTTGGGCTTGGGATGGAGCAATGGGTTCATTCATTGATATTATTGGCACCGGTTGGGGGAGGGGAGGCAAGGCAAGGCAAGGCAAGGTAATTTCTTTTATTTCGTGGATAATGCGTGTTCTTTTTTACATTCAGTCCCGATCTCATCAAGGATAAGATCAAGATTTAAAAAACTCATTTCACTGAACAACAAAAACAGTAATGATCCGAATACCGAGAGAGGGAGAGGGAGAGACAGACAGACACACACAGACACAGACACACACAGACACACACAGAGACACACACACAGACACACACACACACAGAACACACACACAGACACAGACACAGACACAGACACACACACACACACACACACACACACACACACACACACACACACACACACACACACACACACACACACACACACAGGGACTCAGGGACACACAGACAGACATAGAAGTGTTAAGTCGCATCTGAAGTGTCAACACTAGTTTCGAAGGGAGACGTCTACCCCAACATAACAATATTGGTTTGGGCCGATTCTTCACAGAACTCTGTTGTTCAGATTGGATTGAATCAGACATCTTCTGCCTTTGAAAGCAATGCTTCCAGCCGATACTACACCTGTGTGCTTACTCTTCGAATGAAATTGAGGTAAAAAATATAATTATGGAAAACATGGAGGAAATAAAGGAGTCAACTTATTACGTGTCGTTTGATCAATGGGTTTATGTGTGTTGATTTTGCTCTTAGTCTTTGCCTATCTGTGTGTGTGTGTGTGTGTGTGTGTGTGTGTGTGTGTGTGTGTGTGTGTGTGTGTGTGTGTGTGTGTGTGTGTGTGTGTGTGTGTGTGTGTGTGTTGGAATAGATGTATTGCTTGTTTGGGTATTGTAATTTTAGTGTTATTAGGAGAAGAGGGAAGGAGGAGCAAAAGCCACAACTTTGAGTTGTGAAGGTTTCAGAGTTTCTTATTATACTGAGGATTAGTTTTTTTGGTTTTTATCATACAGTTGATTTCCTTAATGAATAATACTTGAATAGAAAGCTATAACTTACACAAAGAATTTACACGTGCGCGCGAACACACACACATACAGACACATGCATACACACATGCACGCTCACACATACACACACATGTACGCACACACACATCCACACCCACTGATGCACACACACACAAACACGCACACACACACACAAACGAACGCGCACACACACACATGCACACACACACACAAACGAACGCGCGCACACACACACACACACACACACAACACACACACACACACACACACACACACACACACACACACACACACACACACCACACAACCGCTAGCAAAATCACATCTTCGGTTTAACACAAGTGAAAAGCAATGAAGTAATTTTTGTTTATAATTGTGCATTTCACCTTCCGATGGAGAAGTCTACAACACTAAAAAATATCAGCTTTAGCTGATTCCGGACAGAACACTGCCGTCATACTAAGTTCATCACCTGATTTTGGTATCTGTGAAACGAAAAAGTGTCTTCAAATGATAACGGGTTTGTGGTGCTGGATTCTCACCACGCAAATTTGTTTAAAGATGGAAAAAAGAATATTTTACAAAGTTCATTATCTTTATCTTTGAAGCCAAAAGTGCCTCGAACCGACATTGAGTTTGTGTGCTTAGTTTTCACCATGTAAACTGATTAAAGAGGGAAAATAGGATCCTGTAGAGACAATCAGTTTAGTGTATGTTCCTGTTGTAGCACATTGCTCAACCTTACACCATAGGGGTTATTTAGACTGTGCATTACACACACACATACACACGTGCGCGCACGCACGCGCGTGCACTCACTCACGCACGCACACACACACACGCACACACCACGCACACGCACAAATACACACACAACACACACACGCAACAACGCATGCACGCACGCACACACACACAAATACACACACAAATACACACACACAAACACACACACGCACACACACACACACACAACACACACACAACACACACACACACACACAACACACGCACACACACACACCCAAGCGTTCAAAATCACATCTCTGTTAAGACTTAAGTTAGAAACAACACAGTAAATCTGGTTGGGAGGGGGGGGGGGGGAATAGTGTGGTGCTAAGAAAAAGGGACATCCATCCTACAATAACAACATTGCCTCCTGCTGGTGATTTTCTTTTAGAGGCATTGTTGTTCAGGTGTGATTGATTGTATAACTTCTTCCTTTCAGATAAACACGTCCAAATGACAAAGTTGAAGTATTTGCTCGGTTCTCATAGCACTGACTCCAGAAGG
>CM060333.1:2937072-2944572 GCA_030674155.1 Stramonita haemastoma | reverse complement strand
ATCTCCCCATCGCTCTCTCGCTCTCTCTCCCTCCCTCCCTCTCTCTCTCTCACCATGTCTATCTCTCTCCCTATCCCTCCATTATTATCTCCCCATCGCTCTCTCGCTCTCCTCTCCTCCTCTCTCTCTCCTCTCTCTCTCTCTCTCTCTCTCCTCTCTCTCTCTCTCTCTCTCTCTCTCTCTCTCTCTCTCTCCTCCTCTCTCTCTCTCTCTCTCACCATGTCTCTCTCTCTCTCTCCCTATCCCTCCATTAATAACTCCCCATCGCTCTCTCTCTCTCCCTCCCTCTCTCCCTCCCTCTCTCTCTCTCTCACCATGGTCTCTCTTTCTCCTTCTCCTCTCCTTTTCTCCTCCATCCTCTCTCTCTCTCTCATCCTCTCTCTCTCTCTCTCTCTCTCTCTCTCTCTCTCTCTCTCTCTCTCTCCCTTCTCTCTCTCTCTCTCTTCTCTCTCACACATTCCTCTCTTCTCTCTCTCCCTATCCCTCCTTATCTCCCCTCGTTCTCTCGCTCTCTCCTCTCTCTCTCTCTCTCTCTCTCTCTCTCTCTCTCTCTCCTGCTCTCTCTTCTCTTCCTCTCCTCCCTCCATTACATAGTCTCTCTTTCCTCTCCCTATCCTCCATTAATAACTCCCCTCGCTCTCTCCTCTCTCCTTCCCTCTCCCCTCCTTGTCCCTACCTCCTGAACACCAACCCCCCCTCCCCCTCCCCCCCCCTTGAGGAGTGTAAATGGCGGGCAGAAGTTATTTTGGTGATGGTCAAAGGAGGGAGGGGGGGGGGAGGAGGGAGAGGAACTATCGATCGGCCAGACAGTGCTGTAGACGGTGCCTCTGACACTTTCCATTCAGTTGCCCACGAACAGATTAGGTAGGTACCACACTGAGGTGCTGCTGCTGCTGCTGCTGCTGCTGCTGCTGCTGCTGCTGCCTATCCTTATTCCTTCTGAGCAAATCTCTCTCTTCTCTCTTTTTATACCTCTTCGTCCGCGTCTGTATGTGTGTGCCTCTTTCTCTGTCTGTCTGTATGTCTACCTGTGTTTCTGTCTGTCTCTCCTTCTGTTTGGGATTTTTTGTCTGTGTGTCTGTATCGATCTGTCCGTCTGTCTGTCTGTCTGTCTATGTATGTACGTCTAGTTTTACCTGCCTGCCTGCCTGTCTGTCTGTCTGTCTCTCTCTCTCTCTCTGTCTCTCCGTCTCCCTCTCTCTCTCTCTGTCTCTCCCTCTCCCTCTCCCCCCTCTCTCTCTCTCTCTCTTTCTCTCTCCCTCTCTCTCTCTTTCTATCTCTTCTATCACTGGATGAGACTATAAACCGGGTCGCTGTGTGTGAACACATACAGAAAATCTTCCCAACACGTTAACATGTGTTCTGCTTTGTGGAGGTGCATAGCATTGTATGAGGGTGGAATGGATGACCCAGTTTACATACTGGCATCTCCGCAAGAACCGTCACTTGTTGGTTTTTGCCGCAGCACTTGCGTTAGATTTAACTTTTACCTACATTACTCATCATTTTTATTTGTATGTGTAAGTGCCCATATAGATATATGTATATATATAATATATATATGTATATATGTATATTATGTATATATATACATACATATAATATATATATATATATATATATATATATATATATATATATATATATATAATATATCATATAGGGCGGGGGGGGGTGTCTTCAATGTAGTATATAGAATGCGCGTGTGTGTGTTTCTGATCGTGTTTTTTCTCTCTCCATCCTTAAAATTATCATTTCTCTCTCTCTGTCTCCCCCCACTGTCTCTCTCCCCCTCTTCCTACCCCCACCCCTTGCTCTCTCTTCTTTCTACCCTTAAAATCCCTCTCACTTAGACTTTAATTCCAAGGAGAAGTAGCCTACCCATTTAAGCTGTGCTTGTTGTACTCATTTCATGTATTGATGCTTGTTGTCTCTGAACTGATAAAGCTGTATAATTATACCAAGGAGATGTGCCGCCGCTGTAGTCTAGTGGTTAGGGCGTTGGACTCGTAATCTAAAGATTGCGGGTTCGATCCCAGCTTTCGGCTATGGCGTTGTGCCCTTGGAAAAGGCACTTTTACGGCTATTTTCTCACCCCACCCAGGTGTAAAAGGGGTACCAACCTTGTGTTGGGGGTTAACCCTGCGATAGACTGGCGTCCTATCCAGGGGGGGTGTATGACTCTCAGTCGCTTAACGCCACAGAAACCGGGATAAGCACCGGCCTGATGAGCTTTAGGCTCGGGACAGACTTCAACTTAACAAAGGAGAAGTGATGTTTGCAATAAAATCATACTCATAGGACTCATGGCGGTGTTTTGTTTGTTTGTTTTTCTAAAGGGGGGGAGCATCCGATTCAGCTGGCCACGAGTGGATTACGAACTGCGTTGAGGTAAGCACCATCCTCCTGGGGAAAGTGTCTGTGTGTTTTTCTGTTTGTCTGTCTGTGCTGTCTGTCTCACTTTCTCTGTCTGTCTGTCTCCTTTTTTTCTGTCTGTGTCTTTCTGTCTCTGCTCTGTGTCTTTCTGTCTCATTTTTTTTTCTGTCTGTGTCTTTCTGTCTCATTTGCTCTGTTGATGTGTGTGTGTGTGTGTGTGTGTGTGTGTGTGTGTGTGTGTGTGTGTGTGTGTGTGTGTGTGTGTGTGTGTGTGTGTTGTGTCTGTTGTGTGTGTGTGGCGTCTGATGTTGCGAATGCTACTAACTTTCTGTCTGTCGGTCTCTTTTTCTATAGTCCTTTGTCAAAGTATATGGATATTTCTGTCTGCGTTTGTCTCTGTATGTCTGTCTGTTTCTTTTTTCTAAGTGCATGCATATACTATGTGTCTTTCTCTTTGCCTTTCTATGTCCATTTATCGATGTTGGTCTAAGTGCATGAAGATTTTTCTCCAACTTCTCTTTGACTCTGTCCGACTGTCTCGTTCTCTCTCTCTCCTTATTGGTCTTAGTGCATGTCTATATCTGACTTTCTGTCTGTCTATCTGTCTGTCTGTCTGTCTGTCTGTCTTGTTGGTCTTAGTGCATGCCTATATCTGACTTTCTGTCTGTCTATCTGTCTGTCTCTCCGTCTTGTTGGTCTTAGTGCATGCCTATTTCTGACTTTCTGTCTGTCTATCTGTCTGTCTCTCCGTCTTGTTGGTCTTAGTGCATGCCTATTTCTGACTTTCTGTCTGTCTATCTGTCTGTCTCTCCGTCTTGTTGGTCTTAGTGCATGCCTATTTCTGACTTTCTGTCTGTCTACCTGTCTGTCTGTCTTATTGGTCTTAGTGCATGCCAATTTCTGTCTTTCTTTCTATTTGTCTGTCTCTCTGTCCATCTCTTTCTCTATCATTGTCTCTTTCTCTCTCTCCACCTCCTTTTCTCTCTCTGTCCCTCCCCCCTCTCTCTCTCTCTCTGTGCATGCGTGTGTGCGTGCGCGCGTGCGCGTGTGAATGTGTGTGTATTAGGATGTGTTGTTAGTGTGTTTGAGTGTGTGTGTGTGTGTGTGTGTGTGTGTGTGTGTGTGTTGTGTGCGCGCGCGCGCGCGCGCGAGTCTGAGTGTGTGTGTTATTGTGATGTACTGTTGGTGTGTGTGTATGTGTGTGTGTGTTTGTGCGTGTGTGTGTATGTGTGTGTGCGTGCGTGCGTGCGTGCGTGCACGCGTGTGTGTGTGTGTGTGTGTGTGTGTATGTGTGCGTGGTGTTGGTGTGTGTGTGTGTGTGTGTGTGTGTGTGTGTGTGTGTGTGTGTGTGTGTGTGTGTGTGTGTGTGTGTGTGTATTCCCATGCCTGTAGGCGTTTGCTGTGTGTCAACCTGCTGGCGTGTTTAGCGTGCCTGTGTAAAAGGTGTTAGCTCTGAAGTCTCCAGTGGCCGCGCCACTGTGTTGTCTCTAAGCGATAATAGATTGGTCGCTCTTTTGTTCTCCTCTGATGTCATGCGGCTGCTGTTCTTGTCTGTTTCTCTGTATGTTTGTTGATGGGAAGGTGGGGGGGGGGGGGGGGGGGGATATGTGTGTGTGTATGAGATAGATAGAGAGAGAGAAAATGTGTGTGTGTGTGTGTGTGTGTGTGTGTGTGTGTGTGTGTGTGTGTGTGTGTGTGTGTGTGTGTGGTCAGTGGTGTTCGGTAGGTGGGTGGGTGGGTGTATAGGTGTGTTTGTTCTCTTGTGTTTTGTTGTGTTTTGTGTGTGTGTGTTTGTGTGTGTGCGCGCGCGCATGCATGCACGTTGTATAATCTGCATGTGTGTTTTCATCAAAGAAGTGTATTCACCTTTTCTTTTTTTTTAGTATGTCTGCATCCAGCAAATAGAGCCAAATACAGGTACATCGTTAGTATAAAAACGGTTTTTTTACCTACATGTTGTAACATCTATCACTGGGTAATAAGAAACGAAAATGTGTTCTGAGAGACATAGCAAGGTTTCATCGTCCTTGTATAGGTATACTTAGCTAAAGTTGACATTTACTGCAAGCAGAAGTGTTTTTGTGGGCTTTTATTCCTCATGTGAATATTTTCTACGATCAGAAGTCTTTGTACGGACATAGTTATGTCCTTAAATTTCAACATTTTCTTCATGTAAAATTCTTTATAATTATGGGCATAATTTTTTTGAAGTGAACAATTTACCTATAATGGAAAAGTTTTGTATGGGCGTATATTTCTAAAGTTAATATTTCATACAAATAGGTTCCTTGTATGGCTGTAGTATTCCTAAAGTGAAAACGAAAAGTCTTCGTGTGCTCATACAATCCTAGAGCTAACACTTCTTACAATGAAGTCTTTCTACGGGTTTACGATGATATTACTAATGTGAATATTTCCTACAATGAAATGTCTGTGTGTGGCCATGAATTTCTAAAATTGAAATTTCCGACAATCAAAAGATTTTTTTTTCATCTGTTATATTTCGGTTACATTTTTATATTTTTTTCCCGAGCTTTGTTAAACTGTCAAATTATGATACCTCTGAAGACTCCAGGCAAGGGAAAGGGATCTGGCTTTCAGCGTTGTAATCACAGTGTGTTTGGTATTTTACAAAATACAGACTAATAGAGGGCGTATTTTTATCATGAAAAAGTATGACAATGTTATAAAGGGCGACAACTGCATATTTTCTAGCCTTCTGTTCTCTGTCAGTGATTAGAGCAGGGGGGGGGGGGGGGGGGGGGGGGAGTGTTGTTTTGTTCCTTCGTCTTCTTCTTCTTTTTCTTTTTCTTTTCTTCTTCTTCTTCTTCTTCTTCTTCTTCTTCTTCTTCTTCTTCTTCTTCTTCTTCTTCTCCAAATTCTTCAAATCATTGAAATTCTTCCTCTTCAAATGCTTCGTTTTCTTCTCCTCTTCCTTCTTGTTCTTGGTGTCTCTCTCTCTCTCTCTCTCTCTCTCTCTCTCTCTCTCTCTCTCTCTCTCTCTTCTCTCTCTCCTCTCTCTCTCTCTCTCTCTCTCTCTCTTCTCTCTTCTTTCTCTCTCTTTCCTCTTCTCTTTCTTCTTCGTTTAATTCTTTGTTTCCTTTTTTTTGTTCTCTTCCATTATTAACTCGTTTTTTTTTTCCATCGTATTTGTTTTCACCTGATCTTCCTCCCTTCTTTCACGTTCTTGTTTTTTTCCTTCCTTCCTTGAACAGTTACATTTTGTTATATTTCTTTTTTTTGTTTTTTGTTGTTGTTTTGTTTCTATTGTTGCCTTGGTGCGTGTCTGCATTTGTTGTTGTTGTTGCTGAATTGAAGGTAATCTATTTTCAGAACCCAGACGTGCTCACAATAGTATTGGTTCTATGTTCAGCTGTGTTACTTGACTTTTCACTGTGTAAAGAACTGTTCGCTTGATAAAAGTGGGGCAAGTCATGTATGAAGGGAGGTCACCAAATGAAATACATTCTCTCCCTTCAATTCAATGCACAATAAATTTCTTTGCCCTAAAGTGGTGTTGAGTAACTGTGTGTTAAGGTTAAAGGGCGGCAGTGGGTTGTTGTGTGTGTGTGGGGGGGGGGGGGGTGGGGTGGGGGGCATGCACGAGGGGGTGTATGTATGTATGTATGTATGTATGTATGTATGTATGTATGTATGTATGTATGTAATGTGTATGTGTGAATGTATGTATGTATGTGTATGTAGTGTATAGTAGTGTGTGGTGTGTAGGTGTGATGGTGTGTGATGTGTGTGTGTATGTGTATGCTGCATGCATGCATGCAGTGCGTGCAGTATGCATGATGCATGATGGTATGTAGTATGTATGTATGTAGTGTATGTAGTATGTATGATGATGTATGTAATGTATGTAATGGTGTAATGTCATGTAATGTAGTAGTATGTGTGTATGTGTGACTGTGTGTATGTATCTATGTAGTATGTATGTAGTATGGATGTATGTATGTATGATGTTGTATGTATGAGATGTGTAGATGTATGTTGTAATGTATGTGTATGAGATGATGTATGTATGTATGTGGTATGGTGATGGATACGTACGTACGTAGTACGTCGTACGTAGTATGTAGTATGTATGCATGTAGATGAGCATGTATGTGACATTGGATTATGGATGGATGGATGGATGGATGGATTGATGGATGGATGGATGTTGAATGAAAACTGTGTATGTCTGTGTGTATCTGTTCCAAATGACTGCATACATGCATGCACATGTATCTATGTGTTTTGTATTTGTGTGCCCATGTCTGCACTCGTGTGCCTGCGCATGCATTTCTCTGTGTGTTGTGTGTGGGGTGTGGTTGGTGGGTTGTGTTTGTGTGTGTGTGTGCCGCACGTGTGCCAGCATACGCAATCACTTGTGTTACTGCTGCTGTTTACCGCTGTAAGCCTGGCTGTCTCTGACGACCATGCCATGGTTTGAATCTAATTGATTATAGATTAACCGCCGTTTGTAGGACGCTTTGATGCGCTGTGGGCTGCTTTTATCATGCCGTGTGTGTGTGTGTGTATGTGTGTGTGTGTGTGTGTGTTTGTGTGTGTGTGTGTGTGTGTGTGTACGTGTATGTGTGTGTGTGCGTGTGTGTGTGTGTGTGTGTGTGTGCGTGTGTGTGGTGTGCGTGTGTGTGTGTGTATGTGGTGTGTGTGTGTGTGTGTGTGTGTGTGTGTGTGTGTGTGTGTGTGTGTGTGTGTGAGAGAGAGAGAGCGAGAGAAAGAGGCAGACAAACGGAGATTGTGCAAGAGTGTGCGTATCTGTATCTGTATGTGTGTGTGTGGTGAAATATATAATATATATATATGTGTGTGTGTGTGTGGGTGCATACCACCACACACACACACACACACACACACACACACACACACACACACACACACACACACACACACACACACACACACACACACACACACATGTAGAGGCTGTGCACGTTAAAATTTAAAAAAAACCCAACTATAAACCGTTTTGGTTTGCTCCTAGCATTGTATCTTTCCAAGTACTGACCATTTAGTACGTCAGCTTCTGTTGTAACGAACCGTTTTTAATTCTACTCAGTTCTCTTGGCTCTTTTCGCCTTTTTTTGAGGCGTCATAATGAGTTTCCTT
>CM060333.1:2922072-2932072 GCA_030674155.1 Stramonita haemastoma | reverse complement strand
ACACACACACACATAATAATATACTATATTATATATATATTATATATATATATATATATAATAATATATATATTATGTGTGTGTGTGTGTGTGTGTGTGTGTGTGTGTACACATATATTATGTGTGTGTGCGTATATATATCTATATATATCTATATATATATCTATATATATATATATATAATATATATATATATATATATATATGTGTGTGTGTGTGTGTGTGTGTGTGTGTGTGCGCACGTGTGTGTGTGCGCACGTGTGTGTGTTGCGCACGTGTGTGTGTGGCGCGCGCGTGTGGTGTGTGTCTGTGTGAGTGTGTCTGTGTGTGTGTGTCTGTGTGTGTGTCTGTATGTCTGTGTGTCTGTGTGTGACATTTTCAAAGCAGAGACATAAAAAATAATTTCTAATATACTCTTGATATTTCAAGCAGCAATAGGTAAGGCTTTTTTCCGTGCGTCAGTCAGTGAAATGTGTGGACATTATTGCATTTACTGGAGAGAAAAAAGCCCTCTGATGTTGTGTCATGTTGAGTTTCTCTTAGCTCTTGAAAGGGGAAAGAAACAAAATCACTGACGAAAATGAAATCAAATCCGATCAGAAAAAGGAGCCACTTCATTTCTGTGAAAAGAGGAGACGAAACCAGTATGATATGATGGGAAGAAAATATGATTTTTCATGAGTATTTGGAGTATGTTTTTTTTATTTTGATATAAGCAATCCTCTGAATGTCTTTTGCCTTAGTGATGTAATAAGTTTGCGTTCTTTATCATAGGCATGTAAAAGTGTGCTTTTGGAATAAAGAAAAATCTATATTTGCTCTTTTTTCAAACGATGATATTTTACATGTTTTGAAGATACTTTAAGTTTACGAACATGGACACGCTTTTTTCCTTTAAAAAAAACAACCACCTAGAGGAAAGAGAAAAGATATCTAAAAACAGTTCATTTTTATAGACAGCGTCTGGGGTAATTTGTTACAATAATCTTTCCTCCGTAATAATATCATCTTTAAGGCTGAGCTAAGAAACGGTTCGTTCTTAGACGTTGTCGAAGTGAGAGTAGCTTGAAAAATGATCTTAAAAATATAACGTCTATCACGTTTGCGTATGGGTTTCACATATAGCTTTAGAAGGCATTAACCATCGATGATGATGTCATTAATCCTTAGAGTCACCGAAAAAGAAGACCGGAGATGACCATCAGCTATGAGCCAACTCTCCCCTCATCAGACAGGGTTACACTGTACAGCATTATTGCCCTGTAAGGTATCAGGCCTTTGTAGGATTCCAGACACTGTACCAAACACCCCTAAGTTCAAAACATGATACCACTGATGCTGATGACAGTACTACCTTGGCTGACTGACTGAACTCTGAAAGCTGAAAGCTTTATTGGGGTGTAATCAGTTGTAAGAAGGTCTAGACGTATCACAGCAGGTAAGGAAATCAGGAAACCCTGAGGGCATAGGGATACCTTAGATTCTCTTTTGTCGTGACGTGCTAGTTTTTTTTTCTTCTATATGCTCACATCTTATACCGTGGCCTTAGCGTTTGCGTTCTTTAAGAGACAAAAAAAAGGCTTCTGAATAATGATGCAGCACATTGCAATACAATACAGTTTAATGTAGTGTAAGGTGAGGTCATGGCCTATTTCTTGTTTTCTTATATATTATATATATATATATATATATATATATATATATATATATATATATATATATATATATATATATATATTATATATATATATATGTGTGTGTGTGTGTGTGTGTGTGGTGTGTGTGTGTGTGCGCGCGCGCGCGCACCTCCCCTTTCCCACCCCTACACACTTACAGCATCTGCATCAGAAAAGAAAGAAATTTACGAGCAGGAAAACTAACGATGCTTGTTTAAAACAGCACTGTGCATTTTCAGATCCAGGCCTGATGAATGCGATTTTCAGTTCCCCCGTGCATTAGGAAGAGTCTTTGTGTGGAACCGCGTGCGAACACAATCGTTCCACTTGATTTGGTTCTTTCAAACTGGCGCGTAGTGTTCTGCCATTTGTTGCAGTATAGAAATTTTATTGCATTAGGATTTGGCTTTTTTGCAGTGTGTGTGTGTGTGTGTGTGTGTGTGTGTGTGTGTGTGTGTGTGTGTGTGGTGTGTGTGTGTGTGGTGTGTGTGTGTGTGTGTGTGTGTGTGTGTGCTGTGTGTGTATGTGTGTGTGCAGTGTCATGTGTGTTGCATTGTGCATGTGTATTGTGTGCATTAGTGTGTGGTGTGTGTGTGTGTGTGTGTGTGTGGGGTGTGTGTGTGTGTGTGTGTGTGTGATCTGCGTATCTTTGTGAACATTACTTTGCTATTGATAGTTGGTTTTTTTTTTTATAGTAAACTCTTAATGAGTTTAGTAAAACATAAGATTATATTTTTATGAACAACAAGGTCTTGGAGAATCAGAAGATGTAGCTTAAAATGAGACATTATAAATGCGTCAGACAAAGCAAAATTATAAAACCTGAATTGGCATTAAAGCAAATGACTGCTGCTTTGCAATTTAAAGAGTGCAATAGATTTGTTTTTCTTGTGCACTAGATACATTTACATTAGAATAGATTTATATTGTGCAGACCCTGAAGTCCCGCTGGAATTTTATTCCTTTCGATTTTCCTGCAATACGCACACATCAGTTATTCATTCTTTATGTTGAAAACTATGTTCTTTGAGACCGAGTAGGCAAAATTTAAGGAGTTTTGTTTTCGTTTTTCCTTTTTGTTGATTATTGTTTTCTGTTTTTGACTTTCATACATTAGGATTTATTTATATCACTTACTTCTGTGAAATGTGTGTGTATATGCCGAAAGTGTGCCCTCTGCTTGTCAGAGATAACAGCCATCTGAACGCAGTGCATGCAGAACATAATAACACAACAGTGGATAACTGCCATCTGAACACAATGCAGAACAAAATAACTGAAGAGTGGATAACAGCCATCTGAACACAATGCAGAACAAAATAACACAACAGTGGATAACAGCCATCTGAACACAATGCAGAACAAAATAACACATTTGCAGGCAATGTTGTGTAGTCTGAAAGCTTGTTGTGTTACAGGATTGGAAGAAATTTGTGAGTCAACACACACAAACACGTGCGCGTGTACAGACATGCGTGCTCACAAACTCACACATACACAACAGACACACTTGTACACACACATGTACACATACTCGCTTGGGCATGCACGCATGCACATATACACTCACGCATAGACACACATGTGTGCACATGCACATACATACAAACACACACACAAATATCAACACTAATTCTCCTGAACACTTACACAAAGATACAGACACAGACAGACAGACAGACAGACACACACACACACTCACACGCACGCACGCACGCACGCACACACACACACACACACACACACACACACACACACACACATACACACACACACACACACACACACACACACAAACTTGCGCGCGTGTGCACACACACTCATATACACACATGCCCCCCAATACACACACACTCACTCACTGACTCACTGACTCACTGACCACACACACACACACACACACACACACACACACACACACACACACACACACACACACAACACACACACACACACACACACACACACACACACACTCACACACATTATCGCGTTTGTCTAAAATCACTTGGTGTGAATAGACTTTAAACTGGAGAACACATAATTATTTGCGTCTGCATCGGGGAAAGGAAGTAAAAGAAATTTACGAGCACGTAAACTAATGATGCTTGTTTAAAACAGCAATGTGAATTTTAAGGCTCAGCCCTGATGCACACTTTTAATGCCATTTTAAGCTCCCCCCGTGCATCAGAAAGTGTCTTTGTCTGATACAACGTGCCAACACAATTATTCCTTGGATTGATTTCTTTCAAACGGGCGACAAATCCATGCAATCAATTTGCTGCTGTATAGAAACTTTAGCGCAGCGGGATCTTTTAGTGTGTGTGTATTTGTGTGTGTGTGTGTGTGTGTGTGTGTGTGTGTGTGTGTGTGTGTGTGTGTGTGTGTGTGTGTGTGTGTGTGTGTATGTGTGTGTGTGTATGTGTGTGTGGTGTAGTGTCGCGCGCGCGTGTGTGTGTGTGTGTGTGTGTGTGTGTGTGTGTTTGTGTGTGTGTGTATGTGTGTATATGTGTGTGATTTATTTTTATCTATTTATTTATTTATCTATATATGTATATCTATTTATTTATTTATTCTTTTATATCAAGGATAATGGAATAATCACTCGTGTGCTTTTCTACATCCAGTTCCCGTGTGCGTGCAGTTTTGTAAACCTTGTCATCTGTTCCCACCGGCACACAATGGCCTACTCTTACGAAAAGCAGAACAGGATTTAACGTGTGTGCAAGATATTCTGCGTGCGTTAGCATATGGGGCCTCGGTTTATAGTCTCATCCGAAAGACATTTTGGGAGAGTGGAGTCAGCACTGATGTTAACTCCAGGAGAAAAATCCCTTCGAACGGGAATCGAACACGTGTTGTCAAATTGCGAGCGCAATGTTCTGACCACTAGGCTATCCCGTCTCTCTCTCTCTCTCTCTCTCCTCTCTCTCTCTCTCTCTCTCTCTCTCTCTCTCTCTCTCTCTCTCTCTCTCTCTCTCTCTCTCTCTCTCTCTCTCTCTCTCTCTCTCTCTCTCTCTCTCCTCTATCTACTATCTATCATTATATCTATATATTTATCTTATATATTTATCTATCTATCTATCTATCTATCTATAGATATATAGATTATAAGATATATAGATATATAGATATATAGATATGTGTGTGTGCGTATGCGTGTGTGTGTGTGTGTTTTGTGTGTGTGTACGTGTGTTTGTACGGGTGTGTGTGTGTATGTCCAGGATATTTCAGAATTATCATTCATTTATTCAGCATTTATTTTTGTTGTTGATCAATTTGCTTGCAAAGCTATAGAACATGTTTTTAAACATAACAAATTATTTCTAAACTGGGTGCCTCTTTTAAAAAGGTGAAATGATTATTGTCAAAAGATTGGCATTTCTTAACATGACAAATCATTTCTAAACTGGGTGCCTCTTTTTAAAAAGGTGAAATGATTATGTCAGAAGATTGGTATTTCTGTATCCTGTAGGCGTGTTAAAGCAACATAGGCGTATCCCAGGTGACCATTCCTTGTGCACACGTGGCTTTGCAGCCAGTGAAATCTTTTTCTCTGCATCAGTAGACTGCATTCCTGTTATTACATTTTCTGGACAACTCTCCTCTGACGTTGTTTCCCTGCCAGTTTCTATTTTGAGGGGTAAAGAGAAAAGAAAAAAGCCGTAAGCAGTGCCCCCCCCCCCCCCCCCCCCCCCCCCAAAAAAAAGAAAAAAAAGAAAAAAGGTCAACTTATCTCTAAGAAAAGACACAAAAGGAAAAACAATTTGAACTTCTGCATTTCTCGGAAAAGGACGAGGGAAAGGTGTAGGTGTGAATAGGAAGACAAATCGGTCTTATTCTGTGTCGTTCTTTTTTTTTCCACTGTTCTCTTTTTCTTTGTGAATTAGCCTCTGCATTTCTATTCTGCCGATTCCGTTATGAAATTTGCATCTTTTCCATTTCGCATATTTGATTTTGCTTCATCGTCTAAAAGAATTTCAGGAGTCCGTGAATTCAAAACTAATCAGATTTTGCGTATCAAAGGCCACTTTCGGAGTGTAGACCATTGAGGTTATTATAACGGGAAGTAAAAAAAGAAATGCTTAAGAATACATCACCAACATGTATCATCTTAGTATTGAGATAATTTGCATTGATCCTGTCATATGTTCGTTATCACTCGTGAGTTGATGAGTTATGCCTTTTAGGTTGGACTTTCCTAAGATTCACGTCGGCTGAAAGAACTTGTATTATGCTTTCCTTTCAAGAACCGAATTAATAAGTGCACAGCTCTGTGAGACCCCCATCTCATCAGACGCAATCCCATTAATCCTCTGTATCACCGTCATGGAAAAATCACTACTCCACCTTGACCAGCGACTCATATCAGCCTGCCGTCTCCACGTGCCATCATTTTGTCAGAGACATTGTCCCGGAGGCACGCTTTTTACGGCGGGGATCAGACCATTATATGATCCCAGACATTGTACCGCCCGTAACCTGAAGTCACAAGTCCCAGTATAATGTTGTAAGTGCTGATGAAAGTGCTGAGGCTGACTGATGGAGGCCTTGTGGGGAGATTTCATCGAGATGGGATCAGGGGTAGGGGGAGGGTCTCCCCCGATGACAGCAGTGGATTGAGGCAGACTATCCTAGGTGTAGGGTTTGAATCTCGTTCAGCTTGGTTTACCTTTGCTTTTCTTTACAGGACAAAACTTTAGGTAACGGTGGAATGTAAGTTTTTCCCGTTGATAGGGATAGTGTGGTCTTTGTGGTGTCTATTCTGAGTACAGCAGGGCTGTGTTTGTTACGTTTTAGAGGTAGGCTACTTCTGACATCCACTGCAGGTTAGGAAACAGGATTCAGAGGGGGAATAGATAAAACTCCCCGTGGTAAAACATTGTAGTTCAGCGGAATAATATGATGCCATGCAGTGCAGTCCAGCAGAGCACAGCACAGTACCGCAGAGCGCTGTTTGGCACAGGGGCACAGTGAAGTGCATGCACACTGAGGCAACAGCAGTGCAGTGGGTGACAGGACAAAACGTCTCCAGCTCAGTTCAGCGCTATGCAATGCACTACTCCTTCAATGTGATGACGACCCCCCCCCCCCCCATTTCTGTGACTTGTGATACCTCAGAAACTGGCTGCAATGACTAGGCTGTTAGAGGCGCCACCTGATGACTTCTGATCCTCACAGTGTGTTCTAAGGGAGTTATTCTTGACTTTCAAAACTTCAAAAAGCTTTACAAGTCATGCATGAGCAAGTTCCGAAATCACAGGCTTTACGCTCAAAGAATTACAATTTGGTTTATTTCGTATACATTCGTATCCACATGGGAATGGTTTGTAAGCTTACAAGGGTACAATTCTGACCACAGTCGATGTCGATTCATGTTATAAAAGGGACTTTACACTGCCCTCTCTTCTCTCTGCTGCTTCGTCACAGGATGACATCAATCACGTTCTTAACTCTTTGATGACAGTGAAGCTGTGAGAAAAACTGTGTGCGTGATTGCGACGAGGAAATTTGGATTAACAGCGACAGCAAATGAAAAAATCGAACTAAACAAAATGTGGCGGGGAAGGGAGGGGGCGGGCAAATCAATGCCAACAGTATTAACAGCAACACTTCAATCGAAAGCTTTTACATTTTGCATTGTAATATTTTCAAAATGATAATTATGTGCAGAGTTTTGTGATATTTCGGTCCTTTTTCTTAAGCGCAACCTATATTTCTGAATCTTTTCAAGTCTTTGAAACAGGAAGTCGAACAAAAAGAAAAAGACAAGTTGGTGTTGGTTTTGACAATGCATGCTTTCTCAGTGATAGGTGATTTCACCTTCAGCCCCAGACCCACCCACAATATACACTCAGTTTCACCTACGCTTGCTTGGTGTGTGTGTTTTCTAATCCCTTTGTGCTTCCAATCATGATTGTTCAAAAACTATAGTTTTTTTTGTTTTAACCGAATCACAGAAAAAGAATACCCCAAACATTATTACATAAAAAATCCTGCCGATATGCGCGTAACCAGCAATTTTCAGTGACGCCTGTGATTCAAACTGATAAAAACTCTCCTGCTCACTTTGCTGCCCGCACTACACCTAAAACAGCCTGCTATCAAACCCTGCCACATCTTTCTCCCTGTTCATCCAACAAAAGCCGATAGTACCAGTCACCCTCGTTATTACTAAGATACGTACTAACCCACCACTCATAAACACACACACACAGCATGGTCTCAGCAGCCATTCAAGTACAGCACCATCCTCACCATTAACATCATCAAAGTAGCCATCATATTAGCCAGCCATCCTCCCAGCAGATCCTCTTAAGTCTCCAGAGACATGGCGCCCAGGGCGACAGCGCTAGCTGAGTGCATCATGCTGTCCTGGGGAAGGGGGAACAGGATCACACCCACAGGCCACTCTGCAGTCCTGACTTTGCCGAAAAGTGGTGGTGGAGGGAGGGGAGGGGTGTTGTTATATTGGAGCCTGCAGGACTAGGGAAGTTTCTGGTTGGTAAGAAGAAGTTTTGAAGGAAAGGATGATGAAGAGAGATGGGTAGGATTGTTTAGGAGTGTTGATAGTGCAGAGCGATGAGCTTGGTTGGGTGTGGTTGTGGTGGGTTCTTTTCGTCTCTATCGCGTTGTTCGTTCTTTCTTTCTGTTGTCTGCTTCTGTCTGTCTGTGACTCTCTATCCGCTGTGACTTTCTGTTCTTACTCTCTCTCTCTCTCTCTCTCTCTCTTCTCTTCTCTTCTCTCTTCTCTCTCTCTCTCTCTCTCTCTCTCTCTCTCTCTCTCTCTCTCTTCTCTTCTCTGTCTGTCTGTCTGTCTCTCTGTCTGTCTGTCTGTCTGTCTGTCTCTCTGTCTCTTTGTCTCTCCCCCCCCCCCCATATTCAGTGATTAGCATAAGCGACACACAAAATAGGAACAGAGGAGAGCCCAAAGAGACATGACTGAACTAATTCCGTTATCATCCGGCAGCCAGTGCGGACAGTCAACAGCCCTTACTGTCAGCACCTGGGATGGATGGAGTGCGCTGTCAAAGAGGGTGTAGATAGGCCGGCTATGAATTGAAAGGATAAGAGTTCGCAATGGCTTTTTAAGGAACAGTCAATGGGTTTGCTTCTACCTATATCTGCCTCTTCTTCCCGACGTTGTCTATTCCCATGAGTTGATAATCATTATGGTTGAGTTTTTTGCTGGATTTTTCTCGCTTTTGTTTGTTTGGGGAGTTTTTGTGTTGTTGATGGAGGTTTTGTTTTGCTTTTATTTTATTGTTCGGTTCCATTTTTGTGGTCTCTTTTTATATACCTTTTTTCATGTTGTTAAGGGGAGGGGTACGTTGTACCTGTGTAGAATTCTGTTTTCAAGACTGTCGGTGCTTCAATGTCTGGATCATTTCTTTCTGGTAAACATCACACTCACCACCCTGTTCTCTTTCGCTTTCTTTCTCTCTGCCTCTGTCTCTGTCTCTGTCTCTGTCTCTGTCTCTCTCTCTCTCTCTCTCTCTCTCTCTCTCTTCTCTCTCTCTCTCTCCTCTCTCTCTCTCTCTCTCTCTGTCTATCTTTCTCTGTCTCTCTCTCTCGCTCTCGCTCTCTACTCTTCTGTCTAGTCTGTCTGTCTGTCAGTCTGTCTGTCTGTCTGTCTGTCTGTCTGTCTGTCTCTCTCTCTCGTCTCTCCTCTCTCTCTCTCTCTCTCTCTCTCTCTCTCTCTCTCTCTCTCTCTCCTCCTCCTCTCTCTCTCTCTCTCTCTCTCCTCTCTCCTCTCTTTTCTTTCTGTCCCTCTCTTGAATCTGCCAATTGATATCCGACAATGGCTACCCACAGAATAAGACGATGTCGTGCATGGCTGTTGAAGTAATTTGCCATGTAGGCAGCCATACTCCTGCCACAGAGGATTTAAACGAAACCAGATGTCGTAATAATAAGCATATCATAGTGCTCTCTGATGCCAACATCGCTGGGATCGTTAGTCTGGGAGGGCGACAGGAGATGGCGCTCTTTGGCAGAGACAGAGAGAAGGCAAACCCTGGTGACAACGTGTGAAACTCTTAACAACAGCGGCAGTGGAGACAGTTGAATCGAGTTGACAGTTGAATCGAGTTGACAGTTGAATCGAGTTGACAGTTGAATCGAGTTGACAGTTAAATGGAGTTGACAGTTGAATCGAGTTGACAGTTGAATCGAGTTGACAGTTAAATGGAGTTGACAGTTGAATCGAGTTGACAGTTGAATCGAGTTGACAGTTGAATCGAGTTGACAGTTGAATCGAGTTGACAGTTAAATGGAGTTGACAGTTGAATCGAGTTGACAGTTGAATGGAGTTGACAGGCTTT
>CM060333.1:2907072-2914572 GCA_030674155.1 Stramonita haemastoma | reverse complement strand
CGCGTATACACACACACAGAAACACACACACACACACACACGCGCGTATACACACACACACACTATACAACCACCACCCACCCACCCACGCATGCTTTGAAAATAGTGTCTAATTCAGTTAGGTAAAACCCAAAGGAAAATCCGATTTACTTCTAACACAATATGCGTCAGCAACAATTATAACTAAGCATGCTGCACTTCAACCTAACATCTGGTACCCACACCCCTTATGGAAGCACTGACAGACGTTGCTGTATTGACACTGACGGACGTTGCTGTATTGACACTGACAGACGTTGCTGTATTGACACTGACAGACGTTGCTGTATTGACACCGACAGATGTTGCTGTATTGACACTGACAGACGTTGCTGTAATGACACTGACAGACGTTGCTGTAATGACACTGACAGTCGTTGCTGTACTGACATTGACGGACGTTGCTGTATTGACATTGACGGACGTTGCTTTATTGACACTGACAGACGTTGCTGTATTGACACTGACAGACGTTGCTGTATTGACACTGACAGAAGTTGCTGTATTGACACTGACAGACGTTGCCTTATTAACACTGACAGACGTTGCTGTATGGACACTGAAAGACGTTGCTGTATGGACACTGACGGACGTTGCTGTATTGACACTGACAGACGTTGCTGTATTGACACTGACAGACGTCGCTATATTGACACTGACAGACGTCGCTTTATTGACACTGACAGACATGGCTGTATTGACACTGACAGACGTCGCTATATTGACACTGACAGACGTCGCTATATTGACACTGACAGACGTTGCTGTATGGACACTGACAAACGTTGCTGTATGGACACTGACAGACGTTGCTGTAATGACACTGACAGACGTTGCTGTATTGACACTTACAGACGTTGTTTTGATGACACTGAAAGACGTTGTTTTATTGACACTGACAGACGTTGCTGTATTGACACTGACAGACGTTACTGTATTGACACTGACAGACGTTTTATTGACACTGACAGACGTTGATGTATTGACACTGACAGACGTTGCTGTATTGACACTGACAGATGTTGCCTTATTAACACTGACAGACGTTGATTTATTTACACTGACAGACGTTTTATTGACACTGACAGACGTTGATGTATTGACACTGACAGACGTTGCCGTATTGACATTGACAGACGTTGCTGTATTGACACTGACAGACGTTGCTGTATTGACACTGACAGACGTTGCTGTATTGACACAGACAGACGTAACTGTATTGACACTGACAGACGTTGCTGTTTTGACACTGACAGACTTTGCTGTAATGACACTTAAAGACGTTGTTTTAATGACACTGACAGACGTTGTTTTATTGACACTGACAGACGTTGCCATATTGACACTGACAGACGTTGCCTTATTGACACTGACAGACGTTGCTGTATTGACACTGACAGACATTGCTGTATTGATACTGACAGACGTTGTTTTAATGACACTGACAGACGTTGCTGTATTGACACTGACAGACGTTACTGTATTGACATTGACAGACGTTGCTTTATTGACACTGACAGACGTTGCTGTATTGACACTGACAGACGTTGCTGTATTGACACTGACAGACGTTGCTGTATTGACATTGACAGACGTTGTTTTATTGACACTGACAGACGTTGCTGTATTGACACTGACAGACGTTGCTGTATTGACACTGACAGACGTTGTTTTATTGACACTGACAGACGTTGCTGTATTGACACTGACAGACGTTGCTGTATTGACACTGACAGACGTTGCTGTATTGACACTGACAGACGTTGCTGTATTGACACTGACAGACGTTGCCTTATTAACACTGACAGACGTTGCTGTGTTGAAACTGAGAGACGTTGCTGTATTGACACTGACAGACGTTGCTGTATTGACACTGACAGACGTTGCTGTATTGACACTGACAGACGTTGCTGTATTGACACTGACAGACGTTGCTGTATTGACACTGACAGACGTTGCTGTATTGACACTGACAGACGTTGTTTCATTGACACTGACAGACGTTGCTGTATTGACACTGACAGACGTTGTTGACGTTGCTGTATTGACACTGACAGACGTTGCCTTATTGAAACTGACAGACGTTGTTTTATTGACACTGACAGACGTTGCTGTATTGACACTGAGAAACGTTGCTGTATTGACACTGACAGACGTTGCCTTATTGACACTGACAGACGTGAACAATCTGCTATCTTACAGGAGCAATATGCTGAACTGAATGCAAACTGTATGCCCCCAAGTAAGAGGCTTTTGTGCTCAGAGCCCAATGCGATTGTCTGGCGATTTTTTGTTTGTTTCTTTTTTTTAGTTGATTTTGTTATCCGGTTTGCCTCTCTTGTTGTTTGTTTATGGGATTTTACGTGTGAGGGTTATTTCTCGCTGAAAGATGAAGTTAGGAGTGTGTGTTTATGGAAGAAGGGGGGGGGGGGGATATGTGTGTGTATGTGTGTATGCGCGTGTATGTGCGTGCGTGTGTGTGTGTGTGTGTGTGTGTGCGTTCGTGTGTGTTGTGTGTGTGTGTGTATATGTGTGTGTGTTATGTGGTTTTCTGTGGTGTGGGTGGTGTGTGTGTATGAGAAAAAAGCAGAGAGACAGAGATACAGATTTAGACTGAGACAGAGCCCAGCTGATATAGGAACACACACACACACACACACACACACACACACACACACACACACACACACACACACACACACACACACAACGCACACACACAAAACATCACGCAAACACATGCAAACACAGACATATAATATTCATGTACATACACACACGCAAACACGCACACATACACATTAAAGCAGACACACAAATACATACACACACACACACACACACACACACACACACACACACACACACACACACACACACACACACACACACACACACACACACACACACCTAAAGTATAATAGATGAGCAGAGGGAGAAGAAATACCATGACAGACAGTCAGGGAGAGAAGAAACCTTCCCAAGTGACAGTCGCAGAGGGAGCGTGTCTGTCGCCTGTTGAATTTAGTCCTCCACACCACACGACACCACACCCCACCCCATCCCCCCCCCAACCCCCCCAACCCCCCTACCCCCCCTATGCCCACCCACACTTGCAGAAAGGAACAGAGAAAAACTAAAGAGGTACTGGAGAAACGATAGTGTGTGTGTGTATGTGTGTGTGTTCGTGTTTGTGTGTGTGTGTGTGTTTGTGTGTTTGTGTGTGCGCGTGTGTGTGTGTGCGTGTGCGTGTGTGTGTGTGTGAGTCAGTCAGAATAGCTAATTCTAACAATCATTTGGTGGTTGATGAGGGAAAGAGACGGGGGTAGGATGAGTAGAGGTATAGGACAGGCGTTCAACTAAACACACACATAGACGCGCTAGCAGACGCACCAACCAGGAAGATTGTGACATGGGTGGAGAGCATTTTACACAGCAGAGAGTGCAGTGGATCGAAGACGTTTTTTACACAAGTGGATACTTTCGTGCTAGGGCATATACATGTATGTATGTATGTAGGGCTAATTCCATTGTGCCCAAGAAACCCACTGAACCCGACACCCTCTCTGGGAAATCTCCTACAGTGATTGGATGTGCCATGGAGTAGGGATGGGGGTAGTAAGGGGGGTGGTGATGATGGAGGGGGTGGGGATGGGGGGGGGGCTCACAAGACAAACTGTTTCATCAATTTAACTAAATCCCTTTTATTCCCGAGAGAATTTTTATTCCTCACCCTTAGTGCTCTGCTTAGTGTCTGGTGTTAACTGCGGATAAGAATTTATGCTCTTTTTTCTTACTGAGTCTGTCCCACTCTTACATATGGTGCATTCCCAAAGCCGGAATGCAGCTACCTTCATTACGGACAAAGACGGTTACGTATGTGAGTGTTGGAGCTTTAGCCAAGGCACAAAAACTAAATCAAAAACAAATAATTATCTGATACATTTTTGTGAAGAGTGTCAATTTTCAATGACCTCTTTCAAGTTCCAGTAGCTTCTGAATTAAGTTACATATTTGCCGTCAATAGCTGTTTAGGAAGTTGGTTTCAACATTCTTTCGATTGGCTTAGACTCGCCGATAGTATTTGCATAGAAAACTCATAAGATAAGAGCAGCCCAATGTTTAGTGTGTGGCCGCAAATTGCATATCAGTATCCAATGATCAGCCTTGTTTATAGCAGCCTGCTAATTATGGTTCACAATTTGTTTAGTCAGATTCCCTCATTATTAATTACATTTTCCTTCAATGTTTTCCATACAAAGACAGGAAACAGAGAGAGAAAGAGACAGAGACAGAGACAGACAGACAGACAGACAGACAGTCATAGACAGAGATGAAAACAGACAGAAAAATACAGAAAGAAAACAGACAAGACACAGAGAGAACTATGTGGACGGCTTACATATATTCAAAGTGTTATGTATCATAAAAAAAACTATTAGAGGGAAGCTTGGTGATGTCATTTAATTCGGCTTGGCCACACAGGGAAGGAAGGAAGGGAGGAATGCAGGCAGGCAGGCAGGAAGGAAGGAAGGAAGGAAGGGAGGGAGGGAGGAAGGAAGGAAGGAAGGAATGCAGGCAGGCAGGCAGGCAGGCAGGCAGGCAGGAAAGGAAGGAAGGAAGGAAGGAAGGAAGGAAGGAAGGAAGGAGAAGGACAGCATGTGTAGGATGTCAGCTTCAGTGGTAGCACACAGGGAAGGAAGGAAGGAAGGAAAGAAGGAAGGAAGGAAGGAAGGAAGGCAAGCAGGCAGGCAGGCAGGCAGGAAGGAAGGAAGGAAGGAAGGGAGGAAGGAAGGAAGGAAGGAAGGAAGTATGGAATGATGGAAGGAAGGAAGGAAGGAAGGAAGGAAGGAAGGGAGGAAGGAAGGAAGGAAGGAAGGCAGGCAGGCAGGCAGGCAGGCAGGCAGGGGGATAGCAGGTGTATGTGCAGGATGTCAGGTGCAGTGATGGCCACACTGTCTTCAGCAGGAGGGTCTGGTGGTGAACAGAGCATTGAACACAGACAGCGGTCACTCTGGGGGGCAATTCAATCACCCTCAGTCTCTGCTTCATGGGGCGTTGTTTTTTTTTGTTCGGTCTTTTATTTTGCTGACAATTTTTATTTCTATACTTGTATTTTGAGGATACGGATGTGTTTTTGTTTGTTTGTAGTCTTTTTTTGTGCTGCAAGGTTTGTTTTTTTTGAATGGGTTGTTGCTGTGTTGAGGTTTTCTTTGCTGTTATTTGTTACGTTTACAGCTAAGTCTTTTTTTATACTTTCCTCTTCTTAAAAACTCGGTGTTAAATGTGTATTTTAGTTTTATAAGTTCGCCTCCAGATGGCATGATTAGGGATAGTAAAGCTTTACTTGTTTTTACTTATTTTTACACGCGTACACACACACATGCATGTACACATAAACACACATGTAAGCACAAATATGTATGCATGTGTGCGTGCATGCAGACATGCACACACACACACATGCTTGCATGCATGCACGCACACGTACACACACAAACACGAACACACACGCATGCACGCACACGTACACACACAAACACACACATATGCATACACACATACACACACATACACGAGGCCTGTTCCGCTTTTCGTAAGAGTAGGCCATCGTGTGCCAGTGGGAACAGATGACAAGATTTGCAAGACGGCATACACACAGGGACTGGATGTAAAAAAGCACATGAGTGGCTTAATCCATTATCCTCGAAATAAAAGAATAAATAAACAATGAATAAATAGGTAATAAAAACAAACAAACAAACAAAACAAACAAACACACACACACACACACACACACACACACACAACACATACACACACAAACATACACACACAGCTCGCTCACACACATACATACATACATACATACATACATACATACATACATACATACATACATACATACATACATACATACATACATACACATACATACATACATACATACATACATACATACATACATACATACATACATACATACATACATACATACATACATACACACACACATATACACACATACACACATACACACACACATACACACACACACACATACACACACACATATACATACATACATACATACATACATACATACATACATACATACATACATACATACATACACACACACACACGCACACACACACACGCACACACACGCACACGCACACACACACACACACACGCACGCACACATCTACAGCTTTTGGGAACTTACGAAATGTAACAGAAAGAGATTAAAGTATCCTAAGTATTTTAAGACTCGAAAGTCAATAGAAACGGTAATGTCTTGTTCGTAGCTTTTCTAAAAAAAAACATTTCTGCAACATAAAAGTTTTCAAAAGGGTTATTATATTGTCATGACAGCCAAATGATGAAAAAGTTTGACAGCAGAGTACTGAAGAAAATGCATCAAGTGCAATGTGAGCTTGTGGTCTGGTAGAAATTTCCATAGGAATAGCAGATGTGTGATAGGCATCCGAAAAGTCTCAGCAATATAAAAAAAAAGTTATTCTGCAGTCTTGCCAGAAAAAATCAATAGAAAATGTAATACTCAGCAAATGATCGGTTCAAAGAAATTATGCCCTCGAAAATAAAAAAACAACAGCAGAGGGACTCTTTTTTCTTCCTGCCTGCAAACACAAACGCAACCACGCTGGTTTGGAGAGAGAAAAGAATGAGCCTGTCTGTAAGTATTAGTGGCTGAGAGTATCCAAACTGCCTGTGAACCTAAGCAAAAACCCCCAGACGTCTAAATACGTGTTAGGTCTGTATACACAGATCGATTGTCAGTGTCCCCCTCCCGCTCGAGACAATTCCATTATACCGCCGTGTTGTGTGTGACTTAGGTCAGACAGGTTTCTCCTGATGTGAATGGGAAGTGTGTGGAGTAAGATCAACTGTCTGATCGATCCTGGACATTAACTCAGCGGCTTGTCTATACATTTCAGGCAAATTGGAGCTGGCTATTATTGTGTGTTGTTTTAAAAGATTGTGTTTGCTATGCCATGAGATATGGTTAATATGATTATGATCATTGTTTATGCTAAAATGCTAACTTAGGTTCTTTGATAGAAATCCTTTATTCTATTAAAAAAAATTGGATGGTGTTCAAATTCTACAGAATGCATTTCATTTTCGTTGATTATGTTTATGGGAATCTTTTGCTTGGAGCGAAATAGAAAATGTGTAGTCATGTTCCATTATGTGATTATTATACGTCTCTATGCAAAAGAATTCATATGTATAGACACAGACACAAAGTCTTGAGCACACACACACACACACGCACGCACACGCACACACACACACACACACACACACACACACACACACACACACACACAGAGACTGGAACATATGTGACGCTCCACCACGAAATGAGTCGCTTAGCACATTACCCAATTTTGCGCTAGGAGCCTTTAAAGGCAGGTGGGGGTCAAGTTGTCA
>CM060333.1:2894572-2902072 GCA_030674155.1 Stramonita haemastoma | reverse complement strand
AATGACCACTTTTAGTGACCCCCTAGTTATTAAGCCTAAGAATGCCTAGCAGCACCAACAAACATGAAAATATTTCATCTTATTTGAGTAAAAGATCTATTCAAATGATTCAAACAGCTCAGCAGACATTAAATATATATATTTCAAAAAATCAGAATGTCATGTATGTGAGCATCAGGAGCTGCTAGACTTGAACCCATAACCACCAGAATAAAAGCAAAGCACACCCACTGCACATCATCAGCCAATCAGCTGAGTCTAATGATGTGTTACAAAATTAATGCTGCTTTGCAAGGCACCAAACAAAAGTTGTATAATTCAATTCAATGGAACTGAAATTAACTTGAATGAATTGATTAAACCCGAGTCCATTTCCTGTTTTTTTTATGGCCAGATTACACGGAATTCAGTTTCACGCCTCTTGCTGAATGACTGCCAGAACATTGAAGGAAGCAGGTTAATCTCAGGACACAATAATTAATGTTGCTATCGCAAACAAGAAAATCAAGTGGTCTGTAATTCTAGATTATCCTAATAAATCTTACAAATCCGCTTGAAAACATTTTGAAAAACAGGGAATATAGGAGAGAGACAGAGGCAGAGAGACAGAGTACTCACAATATGCGTGTTTGAAATGATTAGACAAAGTTAATATGTTTACCTAGTGAAACATAAGTCAGTTTTTAAAAAACAAAATGCTGCTTTTTCAGTACATTTCCTGGTATAGTTTACCTCAAATCTGATCAGTCATTGTAAAAATAAGACAAAACTAAAAAACTAGCATCGTACGCATTCTTTCAAATATTTGTACATGCTATGCATTTTGTAACTAAAAAAGTTACAGACAGACAAATCGAAACCCCTGCTCGAATCAAGGTACAAAATAAAAAAAGGCTCAGAAAACAATCTGGCGAAAACCATAACCTGAAAGCATTAAAAGATAAACTACACTCTTTCTTGCCTGCTTGCAAACACAGGCAAAGCCACAGGAGTTTACAGAGAGAAAAAGTCGTCTGACTGTGACTATCGGCTTGCTAACACTATCTACCTTGGCTATAGACGAAGATGATACCCCCAGACGTCTAAAAAAATGTGTTAGGTCTGTATACACAGATCGATTGTGAGTGTCCGCCTCCCGCTTGAGACAATTCCATTATACCGCCGTGTTGTGTGTGACTTAGGTCAGACAGTTTTTTCTCCCGATTTCAATGAGAAGTGTGTGGAGTCAGCTCAAGTGTCTGGTAGGCAAGTCATGGATATTTTCTCCAGTTGTTTGGGAATTTTTTTTTTGTACATTTAGGTAAAACTTGAAATAATTGGTCGACACTACATTTTGGGATATGCTACTATATTTTATAAAGGGCTGTGAAGCATATATAAGTTTTAATAAGAGTATATTCACTGTTAGTTTGCATAATATGACAAGATTTATCAAAGGTATCTATCTTTATTCTGATCTTTCGTTGGCAACTTTCTGTTTAGAATTAAATAGAACTATTGCCATTGTATTATGTCATATTTGTATCTGCCTGTGCACGCACACACGCACACACACATACAAACACACACACACACGTGCACACCTACCCACTCACACACATACACACGCGCGCGCACGCACGCGCGTGCACACACCACTCACCACACACACAACACAACACACACCACACATACCACACACACATCACACACACACACACACACACACACACACACACACACACACACACACACACACACACACACAACACAACACACACACAACACACACACACACACGACACACACACCACACACACACACACACACACACAACACACACACACAACACACACACCGCGCCGACAAACACCACGCACGCACTACACCACACAACACTCACAACAACACACACACACACACACAGCACACACACACAAACACCACACACACACACACACAAAACACACACACACACACACACACACACAGTTGAACGTGGATGTAGACATAACTGATCACTAGTTTTATTTCATAAGCATGAAATACCTTAGAACGATAAAAAAAGAAAAACATTATTTTATATTTTCCTCAGTTTCTAAAAAAAAAAGAATAAGTACCTAAATACATCCAAGCAAATGTCACTGTTTTTTGTTTTCTTTTCTCTGATAACTTCCTTTTGTTAGCTACTGGTAATTATTGCTGTGACGCAGTGTGACCCAGTTTTCAATGGGGTCACCATCAATGATTGCCAAGGATTACAGACGTGATTGGTGTCCAGAGAAGCTAATCAGTCATGAGGCTTACCCAGCCCTGCAGGTCAGTCCAGGAATGACAGCCGTGGAGGAGAAAGAGCTAGTGGTGTAGAGTGCAGAGTGAGTCAGTTCTGCTAGATGGAACTGTTGCAGCTGGAGTGATAGGCATCAGAGGACTTTTTGTCATCCAATCTTTGGCCATTGATTTTTTGGTTGCAGTTTTGTTTTGACTTGTTTTTTGCTTCTTTTTTTGTTTGGCTGGCTTGTTTTGTTTTGGAGTTTGCTGCTTGATTAACTTTTGTATTACCCATAGCAGATGTTTGTGAGCTAAACCCACCTGAACTGGAGCATGTATTTTGTTCTCATTTCATTGCACTCTGAATCTGGTATATGTTTTTCAATTTTGTTTTCGTGGATAGTGGAATAAACAGTCTTGTCCTTTCTTACATCCAGTCCCCATTTGCATGCAGCACAAATCGCCGAGAGGTGGGACAAGTTTGAATGTGTGTGCAAGTTGTTTTGCATGTATTAGCAAAGGCGACTTCAGTTTATAGACGTATACAAAGAACTCTCAAAGGAATGTTGTCGGTACTGATGTTAGCTACATCAGGGTGTGCGTGTGTTTGTGTCTTATTGGGAAAGAGGGAGGGGGTAAAAGCCTGCACGATAATGTTTGCTGAAGTAGTCAGTAATTAATTATAACATTTTTAGATCACTATAACACTAGTGGAACTAAATACCACTTTTCAAATGTAAGGGATATCCAAAGCAAGTTTAAGCTGTTTGAATTATTTACACTGATTTAGTTGTTGGAGGAAGGGATAGCTCAGGGTCAGGGCACTTGCTTTCCCACTGCCAATGTTAAGCACCATCAAGCATGATTATCAAGTGAATGGGTGACCATTTGCGCACCATGGATTCAGTACAGTATCTCAGTTCACCCAACTCTAAATTGGTACCTGTCCTCTTTAGGGATGGGCGCCGCCCTCAATATGCTGGCCCCTAGAGAAAGCTGAGGTCTCTGATGCCTCGCTCCCCCACGACAATATAAATTATGGGACATCTTTACCCACCCTCTCCCCCTTTTTACACATTTTGTTTTACCTAGTTTTGTTTCTTTTTGTAGCTTTTCACGTCACTGAAATAACAGCTCCCTTACATAGAGATTAACAGAAAGAAGAAATCAACCTCTCTGTGTTTGGCAACTGCTTTGCCAATATAAACACTACTGAACAAAGCCGTGGCTGCAGATAAGAGATGCTGTAAATGTCTATACGCCTGTTAGGTACATAGAGCTAGATGTATAGTCTCTCACTCACTCACTCACTCAGTCCCATGTCCCAAAGGACGTAGGGGGGACATGAGAGAAGACGCGACAGAGATCTTTTTCCATGCTTCACGATCCTGTGTGGCTAGTAGGAGGTGTTGCAGGGGTTGGGCGGTCCAGTCTTTGATGTTGTCAACCCATGATTTCTTTTGGCGGCCTCTTCTTCTCTTGCCCTCGACTGTTCCTTGCAGGATGGTTTTTTCTAGGGTGTTGTGTCTTGTGGTGTGACCAAACCACATCAGCTTTCTCCTCTTTATGGTGGAGAGCAAAGGCTCTTGGGGGCCCACACGCTTTTTGATTTCTTCTTTCACATAGTTATTGGTCTTGTGTTCTTTGTATGATATTTTGAGGAGTCTTCTGTGGCACTTGTTCTCGAATGCTTGGATTCTCATCTCTAACTCTGCTGTCAGAGTCCATGATTCACAGCCATATAGTCTCTACCTGCTTGAAAAGATTCTATATGGTATCCTATAATTTCTATTCTATGTGGTATATGATTAAGTTAGACCTTTCATCTTTAGTTTAGGGTACGCTTTCCTGTGCACTTCTTTTGATCACTTTACTTTGTGTTGGCCAGTCTATTTTCGGTGGTTTCTTGCGTTTCACATTGTTGCTTTAAAATACCTTCACGCGTTCTGTGACCAAGAGCCTAATGCACCGTGCTATGTGATTATCCTGCACAACAGCAGCAATTTGGTTTTGGAGAGGGGACTACTTCGAAAATTCAGTTACTGGAACGTCGTTAGTATAGTGTAAGACAGTTCCAATGAGACACCTTCACCTGAAGTGAGGCTATCTCTCTATATATTCCATTTCACCGCAGTCTCCCCATTCAAAGCACAGGGAAAAATGTGTGAAGTGTCAGTGGGGAAAAAGGTGCAAGAAGCAGAGGCAAACTGAAGTGAGACTGATGTGGTGACAGTGTGACACGACAACGTGACTGATGTGGTGACAGTGTGACCGATGTGGTAACAGTGTGACTGATGTGGTGACAGTGTGACACGACAACGTGACTGATGTGGTGACAGAGTGACTGATGTGGTGACAGATGAGTGATGTGGTGACAGTGTGAGTGATGTGGTGACAGTGTGACTGATGTGTGACAGTGTGACTGATGTGGTGACAGTGGGACTGATGTGGTGACAGTGAGTGATGTTGTGACAGTGTGAGTGATGTGGTGACAGTGAGTGATGTGGTGACAGTGTGACTGATGTGGTGACAGTGTGACTGATGTGGTGACAGTGTGAGTGATGTGATGACAGTGTGACTGATGTGGTGACAGTGTGAGTGATGTGATGACAGTGGTGACTGATGTGGTGACAGTGGTGACAGTATGAATTACAACTGTGCCTAATGCAGCGACGATGGCACACAATAGTCCTTTGGTTCGGTAAAAAAAAAATGCTGAACTGTGTCCTTGACAGTTCATTGGCACTGACTCTCTGTCAAACAAACTCTGTCACCCTGGCTCTGTCTGTTTTTGTCTCTGTGTCTGTCTGCTCGGCTGTTAGTCTCTTTTTTGTGAACCTCACCCCACCCACCACCCCACCCCCGAACGCCCTCCAACTCTTGACCCCATCTGTTTGGTTCTTTTTCATTTAATTTGCCTTGTTTGTCTGTCTATTTGTCGTTCTTTCTGTCTATCTGTCTTGTCTATCTGTCTATCTATCTTTTGTCTAAATCTCTCTCTCTCTGTTACACACACAACTTGCGCACGCGCACATACGCACGCACCACACACACACACATTTAACAGTAGAACATTTGCGCACACGATTTAAAACCCGTTCTGCTTTTCGAAAGAGTAGGCCATCGGTGCAGTGGGAATAGATGACATTTACAAAACTGCATACACACGGGGATGGATGTGAGAAAAAACGCAACGAGTGCTTATTCCAAAATCCTCGAAATAAAGGTATGAGATTAGAAGAATAACATTTTGAAAATAACACACCACACACACACACACACACACACACACACACACACACACACACACACACACACACACACACACACACACACACACACACACATTTTGTTCTTTTCTGGAGGAAATATTGGTTTCTATGTGAAATAAAGTAACTATTTAGTTTAATTTTTCATCTGGAATTACTGATTTTGTTAGAGATTGTTGAACTTTGCATTCTCCGTTTTTGCTTACTGTAGTTCAATAGGTTTAGTAACAAAAAGGTTTTTTTTTGTTTTTTTTTTGTTTATTTGTTTTTTTTTTTTTTTTAGATTTACTTAGCAAAATATTTGACTCCCTGAAATTCTTTACCCATACATTGCCAACACACCCTCTTTTCCTGACACTCATACACCCACCTTCTCCCCCCCCCCCCCCCCCCCCCCTTCCCGTCTAATATCACAATTTGTGAAAAGACGTTAAATGAATTTGAACAATTTGTTTTGAATTTGTGTCCGACTTTCTTGTTCAGTCTTGTTTTGTCCCCTCTTTCTCCTGCGTTTTTTGCCATTGATGTCTCCCTTGTTACCTATTGGTTTGTCTGTATTTTTTTTAGTTGTAACCCTTTTCTGTATATGCATATAATTTGACAGATTTTTTTAAATTTGTAGCCCTTTTTTGTATATGCATACAATTTGACAGGGTTTTTCATATTTGTAAACCTTTTTTGTATATGCATATCATTTTACAGCTTATACAGTGGTGCAAGCATGCACCTGTGTGTGTGTGTGCGTGTGTGGGAAAAGGTCATGGTCACAGTTTCATGTACTTGTTCAAACATACCAACAGGCACATGCCAGTATGACTTACATCCATGTTGTATATCTCCTGCCGTTTTGGCAATGAGAGCACACAGAGGAGCTCCCCCCTCCCCCCCAGCCCCCAATCAGCAGTGACTGGATTGTGGCCGCCAGCATCCTCACCTCGCCTGCAATTAGCAGCAGCAGCAGGTGTCTTCCGGGGGAGGAGGGGGGAGGTCAGACGACTCGCTGGAGTCCAGAGGAGAAAATTGGTTCACACCCAAACTGTCTCCGGGGACTTTTCCCCATGACTGGTGAGATTGGAACCGTCCAAGGGCACACACGTTAGGCCTCAACACATTAGCTGATGAAGAGGTCAGGTAGTACTTAGTTTTCGTGATGACTTTGACATTTATTTACAAATTCCTGTAAGGTTGATTTTGGGTTTCGTTTAACTGAAAAGGATTTTAGTCTCTGGTAAATTTCTACTAAAAACAAAACTGTATTTTTTTTTAAATGTCATAGGCGTGAAAAAAAGTGAAAGTGGTATATAATAAAATAAAAATAAAATACCAGTGAGTAGTTGAGTGCTAACATTAAAACAATGCCATCAGGGCAAAGCAAAGTTCCCCACTTAGAACGTGGCATAGGTAGAAACAGCTTCATACGCAAACATCTCACCATTGATGAACCTCAGAGCACCAGCCCAGGAATGGAAAGAACCCAACAACTAACCAAACAAAAACCTCAACAAAACATCCCTAAGTACGTAACTGAATATATTAGCAATTATACTTCGTCATGTCTGCTGATATTCCAAAATATTCAGGGGCTAGTTCTTTGAAGAAAAAACGCAAAACATCCCCTGTGCAAACAGTACAGCTTGCAAATCATGAACCCCCCCTCCCCACCTTAGTCTGATTTTCCCCGACTTGCATGTACTATTTACATGTATATGATATTAAACAAACTTGTCTCCAAGGAAGCAGAACGACGTACTTAGACTGTTAATGAATTGGCCACAGCCCGTTTCAATAGGAAAAAAAATATCAATCCATTAAAAAAAAAAAATTGTCTCTTTATTCTGAAAAAGAAAATGAGAGAAATTCCAATATTTAAGGCTGTACCAAAGTTTTCCATTGCATGTATTCAAACCATCTAATCAAAGATTTACCTTTCAGTTTTGATTCAAAACATAGGACTGGAGCTTGAAAGGGCAAAATAGGTAAA
>CM060333.1:2884572-2889572 GCA_030674155.1 Stramonita haemastoma | reverse complement strand
TCTGTCTGTATGTCTGTATGTTTGTATGTCTGTCTGTCTGTCTGTCTGTATGTATGTATGTATGTATGTATGTATGTATGTATGTATGTATGTATGTATGTATGTATGTATGTATGTATGTATGCATGTACGTACGTACCCCCTGCCAGCCTGCAAAGCAGCATGTTACACCAACACACACAAAAAAAACGATTTTTTTTAAAAATCAGAGAGCAGTCACGTGCTGAAAGCATTTTAGAGATCAGAAGACGGATGGTGCGTCAGCGGTTAATTCAATCAGGCCACAACAAGCCCTCTTCTCTATCCATCAGTGTGGACAGTTAGAATACCGTCTGAACCCCTAACCACTCCTTTTCCCCCCTCTCCGCATGGGACATAAAAGCCCGTGGAAATGAAACACGAACGGAAACTAAACAAAAGCAAAACAAACCAAAAAAATCGCCAAAGAAGAGGTAACATTCCGACCGGAAAACTGCACATAGGAAAGGAATAAGAAAAAAAAAAAAAAAGCGCATCTTAAGCTTAACAGTAACAGCACCCACGAAATGTCAGCTTGAGCAGAATTTTTTTTTTTTTTTAAACTCAATCAAATTGGGTTAGCTTGTTGTGCACCTGTATATGTTTGCAAGTGTGTTCGTACCCGCGCAGATGAAAAACACTGGTGTGTGTGTTGCGTGTTTACCTTTTTTTTATCATTATTCTTTTACACTGAGGATAATGGGATAAGCACTCATTTGCTTTCCTACATTCAGTCCCTGTGCGTCTGCAGTTTTGTAAATGTCATCTGTTGCCACCGGCACACGATGGCCTACTCTTACGAAAAGCGGAACAGGATTTAACGTGTGCGCAAGATGTTCTGCGAATTATGTGTGTGTGTGCGTGCGTGCGTGCGCACACACACACACTTTATGTTTGTTTACATATAGATACATATATATATATATATATATATAACATATAGATATATATGTAATGTAAACTGTGTATGTGTGAGGAGAGAGAGAGAGACATGAGAGAGAAGAAGACAGACAAAGAGAGTAAGAGAGAGAGAGACTTTACGTATTTTAAGTAATGTGTCACATTGCATCGAGGTCAACTCTTACTGGTTAACTTGTTATTGACTTGCAATGGAAAAAAAGACTATTTGATAAAGAGAAAACCTGATTAAAAATTAGACATTTCTTTGAAAAATGATTTAAACTAAAATGCAAAATTCCTGGAAGTAGTGGAGTAAAAAGTTGACAAACTGTGTTTTGCAGTAGGTGGTCAGAATGAGGGGTTTGGTATTTTCAGCACATTTTAAAGTAAAAAGAAAGAAATGTTATGCCCTGAAACTTCAGTATAGGACAGGAAAAAGGTTTCTAGTTTTTATAATCAATCGATGTTTCATCTGATTATACATATTCAAAAGTATATATAAGAATATATATTTAAATATGCATAGTCATATATATCTACTTATACATACACACTTAAACACACACACATATATATATATATAATTAAATATATAGTTACATACATGAATATATATATTTATAAATATACATATATAATTATATATAAGTATTTCTCTCTATATATATATGTATATGTATATATGTTATTATATATATATAATATATATATTATATATATATATTCATATACTTAGACACACAAGACACACCTGCACACACACTCGATCACACTCACTGAATGAAGACACACACACACACACACACACACACACACACACACACACACACACACACACACACACACACAACTCTCTCCTCTCTCTCACTCTCTCTTCTCTCTCTCTCTCTCTCTCTCTCTCTCTCTCTCTCACTCACTCACTCAGTCAATCACATACACAAACACACAACACACACACCAACACACACCAACATACACACACACATACACACACACCTCATCCCCCTCCCCACACACACATACACGCACCACACACACACACACACACACACACACACACACACACACACACACACACACACACACACACACACACACACACACAGAGCTACATACAGCAAAGCAGTTAAACTATCAGCCATTACAGTTGTGGCTGGCGATGATAGAGACGGTTAGGAGGATGAGGAAAAAACCACCACAAAAACAACTATTGTGCGTGGATGATGATGACAATGAAAATGAGCTGGTGACGACGACAATGAGGACCGAAGGACAGAGAAAGAGGAACCATTTTGATGAAGACAGCACCACAAAATAAAGTGAAGCATAATGGTGATCGTTGATTGGGATGGGAAAAGAAAAAAATGGCGTGTTTCCATCTACTTCTTTTCAGACACGAAAATGAGAAAGAAAACCTTATTTTTATATTTGATATTCTTACACGTCCATAGCAGTAAGAGGGCATATTGGTGGTGGCATTTGTCTACTGATGAGTTTTATCAGAATAGTTCGATAAACATGGAGTTGCCGTGTGAATACTGACAAGCGAAGAGAAAGGCAATGTCACCAAGTACAATCGAAAGTGTTAGAAATTACGTCAAGAATTGCTTGTGACGAGATTGCTGATAGATGATTAGTTTGGTAATAAACGCAAGTCAGTCGTGTGTGGAAGGCTGTCTGGTACAAAATAAAACGAAAAAAAACGCTGCTCGTCTTAATCTAGTGGTAATAGTATAGAAAAAATAGAATTAGTTGGCATTCATTCTAGAAGCAAAAAATCGTGTCAGTACCTGTGAGGGGGATTAGTTGAAGGGCGTTCCTGATTTCAAGTAGCTATTGACTGGTATGTAAATTTATCATGTATCGTTTGATAAACGAAATCAATAAGATATTAATTCTGTCCATTCCTGACTCTCCTTTTTGTGTCTGCCTGTCAGTCTATATTGAGCTCTTCTTAGGTGTGTTTTTCTGTTTCTTTTCAAATGCTTACAAACTCACACAATTCGCACACACACACATTACACACCACACACACACACACACACACACACACACACACACACACACACACACACACACACACACACACACACACACACACATCACCTAGTAAAAAAAGACACCTGTTTCTTCCGTTATCAAAGTTTGATCATGCTAATCACTGCTATTCAAACTTTATGAAGTGTATAACAAAGTCGACACGTCGCTCTACCACTACCACAAATCTAAACGTGATGTAACATCACGTGCTGCAAGCAACAGACGGAACAATCCATAGTTCCTAAACTTGACAGAGTTATACAACTAGAACTAGCCACCCATTTTCTTGTCTGCAAACAGAAGCTCAGCCTTAAACAGGTTCACAGAAAGAAACCGAATCATTCTGTCTAACAATCCCATATACTGACAACGTCTAAATCTGTATCATCATCCGATCTGGTTCGTTATTCAATAGGAATACCACAAGGCAGGGATACAATTTTCTAGTTCGTTACATAAACACAGCCACCTTTACAGGGAGGCTTACAGACAGACAGACAGACAGACAGGCAAATGATGGGGTCTAGCTGTGACAGTTGGATACATGCAGTGTTGAACTTGGCTGTGGATGCAGACAGGAGAGTCTCTCTCGATGGTGGAATATGCCTGACTGTGTGAAGTCTGTGGCCACGGGTCGATAGAGTCCTGCTGCTTGTGACCATGCAGTTAGTCAGTCAGTCCACTGTGGTGTGTGTCGATAAGGTCAGACCCTTTCCCCCCCCCCCAGTTTTCTTTTGAGTGTGTGTGTGTGTGTGTGTGGTGTGTGTGTGTGTGTGTGTGTGTGTGTGTACGTGTGTGTGTGTGTGTGTGTGTGTACGTGTGTGTGTGTGTGTGTGTGTGTGTGTGTGTGTGTACGTGTGTGTGTGTGTGTGTGTGTGTGTATAATAACATGTACAAGTCTGGAAAGTTCTGCATGAATTTGTCCTTTTATTGTCAAAACGTAGGAAACCTAACAAAAATGCATTGCATGTTAACCTGAAAAGATCCACCCAAAAAGATGAAGGGAAAAAAGCAGGAATAGAAAGTAAAAGTAAAGAAATATAGTAATATCTACAACTACCAAACAGTTACTGTGCCGATCTCTCTCTCTCTCCCTCCCTCCCTCGTTTTCTGAGTATGCCGTTTCCTCTCTCCCTCTCTTTCTCTCCCTCCTTCTCCCCAGTAACCGACTTACTATTGATAGCGAGCAAAGAATACACCAAAGTCATCCATTTTCCCCACGCCCGCCTTCTTAAGTGTGAATTGAATAACGAGACAAGATAGCAAAAGACGCAGTGATGTCCACTTTTGGTATTCCTTGTCTGATTGCTGGCTGGGTTGTGTAAGCTAGATCAATGCCTCAGCAGGAATGCACAGGCATCAAGTCTACTTCGCGAACACTCAAGCACGCATGCACAGACACACACATACACGCGCACACACACACACGCACGCACACACGCACGAACGCACGCACGCACGCACGCACACACACGCATTGTGAAGATAGGTGGCAGTGTGTGTGTGTGTGAGTGTGTGTGTGTGTGTGTGTGTGTGTGTGTGTGTGTGTGTGTGTGTGTGTGTGTGTGTGTGTGTGCGTGTGTGTGTGTGTGTGTGGTGTGTGTGTTGTGTGTGTGTGTGTGTGTGTGTGTGTGTGTGTGTGTGTGTGTGTGTGTGTAGCGGTCTCCCTGTGTGGTTACTGCAGGGACTGTAGGTCAGACTTTGCCCTGCCTCCTCATTTGTTACCGACATTGTCTGGCTTTGAAGACCTTTGGGGGCCTTGGGGGGGGGAGGTGCAAAAGATTTGTGAGTACATGCATTTTGTTTGTGTGCGTGCGCACGCGCACACGGGTGTGTGTGTATGTGTGTGTGTGAGAAAGAGAGAGGGAGAGAGAGAGAAGAGAGAGAGAGGAGAGAGAGAGAGAGAGAGAGAGGGGGGGGGGGGGGGGGAGATAAAACCAGAATCATAGTCGGATTCAAAAATTCTTTTTTCATAAAAGTCGTTTTAGACTTCTTGGACACTGCGAAATAAAACATATTCCAGTATAACATGATTATACATT
>CM060333.1:2872237-2877237 GCA_030674155.1 Stramonita haemastoma | reverse complement strand
TGAAGAACTATAGACCTGTTTCCAATCTGCCTTTTATCTCTAAAGTTCTTGAAAAAGTTGTTCTGAAACAACTCAACAGCCATCTCCATTTCAACAGTCTCCTCCCCCCGTTCCAGTCTGCCTACCGCATCAACCACAGCACCGAAACCACCCTTGTGCACACCTTAAACTCGCTTCTACAAGCTTCTGACTCAGGGAAAATCTCCCTCTCACTCTTCTCGACTTATCTGCAGCATTTGACACTATAGACCATTCAATTCTTCTCTCCCGTCTTCAAAACACTTTCGGTATTAAAGGCACTGCCCTCACCTGGTTTAGTTCGTACCTGACAAACCGATTCCAAACTGTGGCAGTAAACAAGATTCATTCCACACCAACCAAACTAGAATGCGGAGTCCCTCAAGGATCTGTTCTAGGCCCTGTTCTCTTTACTCTCTATACTGCTCCCCTGTCACATGTTATTAACCGTCATCAGATCAACCATCACTTTTATGCAGATGACTCTCAGATTCTAAGCAGTGATACACCTGAAAACCTACCTTCTCTCTTGACAAATATGTCATACTGCCTTCAAGATATCCAAAACTGGATGATACAGAACAAATTACAATTAAACGCAGATAAAACCGAATCCATGCTTGTAGGGACCAAACACAAACTGTCTTTTATCACAACAACTTCAATAGAATTCGGCAATACGTCAGTACCTCTATCCAGTGCTGTAAAGTATCTAGGAGTCGTCATTGACAACACACTCTCCATGCAAAAATTCATCACCCAGACCTGTCAGTCATGCTACTATCAACTACGGCGTATTAGTGCAATTCGAAAGTACCTGTCCACTGATGCAACATCCAAACTAGTCACTTCTCTTATTCTTTCACGTCTGGACTATTGCAATTCTCTTTTGGCTGGTCTGCCAGCATCATCTATCCACTCTCTCCAACGTATACAAAACTCTGCAGCTCGACTGGTCCTCAGAAAGAAAAAATCTGAGCACATTACTCCTCTCTTGCAATCCCTCCACTGGCTGCCTGTGCCACAGAGAGTTAACTACAAGATCAGTACTCTCTGTTATAAATGTCTCCACAAAACAGCACCCTCCTACCTCTGTGAATGTCTTCACGCGTACACACCTTCTCGTTCCCTCCGCTCGGCTGCAGATACCTTATCCTTAAAAATTCCGAGATTCAACCTATCTACCGTTGGCCGCCGCTCTTTCTCTATTTCTGGTCCATCAATCTGGAATGACCTCCCTCTCTCCCTTCGGCAGAAGTCTACATATGACACTTTTAAATCCAACCTCAAGACACACTTGTTTCAAACCTAAGATTTTTGTCTTCTGTTTTCATCTCCTATTTGTCCCTGCCTTCAACATTTGAAATTCCATTCACCCTGTCAAAATGTATAACCTCTATAAGTGTGTGTGTGTGTGTGTGTGTGTGTGTGTGTGTGTGTGTGTGTGTGTGTGTGTGTGGTGTGGTGCGTGCGCGCGCGCGCGCGCACGCGTGTGTGTGCTTTCGAATTTGCTAGAATTATTTATTGTCATTGGTTGTTTGTTGTGAGGGTCGAGTGCAAGCGCTTTGATTTGTTTTTACAAGATATAGCGCTATATAAATTCCATGTATTATTATTATTATTATTATTATTATTAACTATTTCTACGTGCAAGCAACCACAGATTTAAATACTAGTCCCTTTCTACCCACTCTCTCTCTCTTTTCTTTTGAGGGCTGGATGAAAAAAAAGTCTTGTAACTTAATCTATTACCCTCGTAAAATAAGATTGCGTTTGCGTTAATTAAACCGACAACAACAACAACAACAACAACAAAAGTACCATGGTAATTGTATGCACCAGATGCAGCAGACAAAGGTTAATGAAGGAGAAAACGTGAAGTAACAACTAACCACACCAACACAACAATGCGACTGTAATAGGGGCTGAAATAATTGGCCCGTAGGGAGCTGTGGTCTGACTAATGACATCAGCATGAATCCCGGAGGGAACGATTCGATCCGATTAATCAGATTGTGTCTCCCGCACGCTGTATTTATGTGACGTCCAGGGGTCTTAGGTAGATCACACACCCCCTCCTCTCCTTCGCCTCCATCCCCCTCCCCCACCCCCACCCCCTGCCCGGTAGTTCTGAGGGTGATGTAGGGTCTGTTGTGAGCGCGTTGACCGGTAGGTTTGGGGGGGGGGGAGGAAGTGAGGGGGAAAAGGGGAAGGTGTGTTTGTGTGTGTGTGTGTGTGTTTGTGTGTGTGTGTGTGTGTGTGTGTGTGTGTGGGGTGTGTGTGTGTGTGTGTGTGTGTGTGTGTGTGTGTGTGCATGTGTTGTGTGTGTGTGTGTGTGTTTGTGTGTGTTTGTTTGTACTAATGTATTGTAACCAAACGACGTGAAAGGTTCATTTGTTTGCTTTATAAAATTCCACGCTATATAAATTTCATGCATTATTATCATTATGATTATTACAAAAAGTAAATGTTTTCTTTCTTTTTTTTTTTTGCTTAAAAGCTACGCACCGAGATAATTATAGAATATAGAAATAACATGCTGTTCAATTTTACTTATTTACATCTTTTTTCTGTTTTCCTTTTCTCGTTCTTTTTTTGTTGTTGTCTTTTTGTGCATTTCATGTTTTTGTCCTCCTACTTTTAAGAGATGGTGGTATGGACTTGATACAGAGAACCAGTTTGAAAGCAGCAGTAGCATAAAAGTGTCTTCAGCACCTGGACCTGATCACAGTTCTGGATTAAACCATTGATGTTGGGCCTGGGGCCAGCAGCAGAGAGAGAGGCTGTATGATCAGTGGCTTTCTTTCCCACTCATGGAATTTCACTGTGCAGCCTAGTCTTTAATGATCGACTATGACTCTCTGACTAGGAGGCTTGACTTGCACAGTCCTTATGTGCTGCAGCCCTGGGGGCTAGTTGGCCTTTAGAGAACATCTCTAACGCTGACTGTCTTTATGCCCTCTTGGCCGAGACAGTGGATATGTACTGTGGGCATGGCATCTCCACTATAATCAAATTTTTGCCTAATTTTTGAAACAGTAGCTGCCTCCTCTGCTGTTTTCGAGGTCATCGTCGAACACTGCGGAAAAAATAACAAAGTATAATAAGCCAATAGCATCACAATCACCCTCATCAATAACAGCAGTAACAACAACAACAACAACAACAACAACAACAACACACACGAGTTTCCATTCATGTATAATTCATAACGACTCCTATTGTACTGACCACACCACCATAGACAACGACCGACAAAAGACAGCCTTCCTCCACACCAGTAAAACAAGATCTGTCTCCTCCTCCTCCTCTTCTCCTTTTCTTCTTCCTCCTCCTCCTCCTCCTCCTCCAACCTCATCTTCCTCCTCCTCCTGTCCAGTTATATATCATGGTGGATCTGTCTCCTCCTCCTCTTCTTCTTCTTCTTCCTCCTCCTCCTCCTCCTCCGCATCTTACTCCTCCTCCTGTCCAGTTATATATCATGGTGGTCCAGTTATATATCATGTGTGTGTGTGTGTGTGTGTGTGTGTGTGTGTGTGTGTGTGTGTGTGTGTGTGTGTGTGTGTGTGTGTGTGTGTGTGTTTATTTTATTCTTCAATACTGAGGATGATGGAATAAGCACGCATGTGCTTTTTTACATGTAGTCCCCGTGTGTAAGCAGTTTTTGTAAATCGTGTCATCTGTTCCCACCGGCACACGATGGCCTATTCTTACGAAAAGCGGAACAGGGGCAAGATGTTCTCTGTGTGTTCATGCACGGGAATCGGTTTATAGTCTCATCCGAAGTAAGTGTGTGTATGTGTGTGTGTGTGTGTGTGTGTACGTGTGTGTGTACGTATATGCGGGCGTGCGTGTGTGTGTACGTGAGTGTGTATGTGTGTGTGTGTTTACAGTTGTGGGTTTCTCCCTGAGGAGGCGTGAAGAGACGAATGAATGGCCACGTGGTCAGGGTGTGGAACTAGTGATCTACACGTGAACTGAGAGCATGGGTTTGTGTCTTCACTAAGGGGTAGGTAGGTAAGAGGGAAGGTCTACTCTCCGGAATTATCATTCATTCTTTCCCTGAAGTCAGAAAACAGCTACCCCAGTGGTTGGAAAAAACTGGTAACACTACACACACACAAAAATCTCACCATTAATTTTGCTGAATCTCGGAGCTCTGGCAGCGGAGCAAGAATTGCATGATGATGGATAAGAAAGAGAACGATGTAACAATGCTGCTGTGGTAGTGCATGTGATTTGAAACTAGTTGACAGGGTTGTACTCTACGCTTACTATCATAATCTATCCCGGCGTCAACCGGGCTCGAGAGATACAGACACCTAACAGTGATGGTGAGGTAATTTGAGCAACACTCTCAAACTCGCATCCTTAAGTGGGAGACCCCTATTTACACCGCATCTACTCGCCTGAAAGGGAGGGAGGGAGGGAGGGAGAGAGACAGACAGACAGACAGACAGACAGACAGACAGACAGACAGACAGACAGACAGACAGACACAGAGACAGAGACAGAGAGACACAGAGAGAGAGAGAGAGAAAGAGAGAGAGAGAGAGAGATAGAGACAATGACAATGACAAAGGTTTATTTGTGTAAGCGAGATGCCCATTCACAAGGGGACAGTGGGAGGGGGACAGGGCACAAAACACATATCATATACAGAGAACTTAAGACATTATAGCCCCAAAAGTCATCATGGCATGGAATCCACAACATGGTTACAGGGTACATTTAGAACCTTTTTTCCATTAGCTTTGGTCAGCCCTTACAAACGGAACTGGTAAGGGGGAGGAATTTCCACAACACTGTACAAATCCAGCGTCAACATCTTACACAAACTGATCTTCGACAAGAAAACCAGGTACATGTAGGTCACGATGTCTCTTCTTCCCTTTCAATCGTGGCTTGTGCAACTTTGCACCCCTAACACACTAACACGTGATAAATTCGTGATGGTCCAGGTGGCATGTGGCAGACAGCTA
>CM060333.1:2836434-2841434 GCA_030674155.1 Stramonita haemastoma | reverse complement strand
CCATCTCTTTGCCTCTGTCAACTCTCTGTTTCCTTCTCTGTGTGTCTGTGTTTGTCTGTCTGCCTCTGTTTTTGTCTGTCGGTCTGTCCTGTACGTGTCTTTCTATCTCAATATCTCTCTTTCTCTTTCTAACTCGTGTGTGTTTTCTGTGGTTGTGTGTGTGTGTGTGTGTGTGTTGGTGTGGTGTGTGTGTGTGTGTGTGTGTGTGTGTGTGTGTGGTGCGTGCATGCTGCCTGTGCGCAAATGTGTGTGTGTGTGTGTGTGTGTGTGTGCACGCGCACTTGTGTGTGTTAGTGTGTAGGCAATCATTTTATGTCTTTTCACATAAATGATCCACGCGTGTGTTTGCATGCACGAGTGTGTGCGTAGGTGCATGCAAGCATGTGTGTTTGCATACGTGCGTGCATGCGATGCGTGTGTGTGCGCGCATGTGTGTGTGTGTGTGTTTAGAAGGGAAGTAGATTTGTGACTGTATGTGCTGTTATGCGCGATTGCATCCATTGGTGTACATGGCTACTTTCTCTTGTACCTTACCTTTATCCAAGAGTGTGATCTCTGAGTTATCGAAAACATAACCAACAGAGACAGAAACAAACAAATGAAGTGACATTGAGAAAAAGGGGTAGGACTGGATAGAAAAAGGTGGAGAGACAGACTCAAATATAAGGATAGAGAAAAGATAATAACACATCCACCTAGATACACACAAATTAAGACTCAAAGCGAGACCTCAAAATGGATGGATGGTGAACACACACACACACACACACACGCGCGTGCGCGCGCACCACACACACACACACACCAATGCACACAAGCACGCACACACATACACACCTACACACACACACACACACACACACACACACACACACACACACACACACACACACACACACACACACACACACACCACCGACAAGCAGCGCAGACAAACTGAACAGATAGGAGCACCATGATAAAAAATATAAAAACTCCACCACCCAACTTGTTCTTGCTCCCAGCAACCTTTAATGAGCCAATAGTGTGCCACTTGACGGTCCAGGGGAGGACACTCTGTCTACACACTGGGGATTCTTTCCCTTGGCTGACTTTTTTAATGGCGGCAAAGTACCCTTCACCTTCTAACCCCCCCCCCCCCCCCCCCCAATGTAAATTTCTATCATCTCTTTTTTCCCTGTGTGGGTGGTGCGTGTGGTATCGAGTCACAGGTATAGAGTTTTGAGGATCTTTGGAATTTTTCTTCTTTTTTTATTCTTTCATTCCTTCATTATTTCACTTTTTTGTCCATGTCTTTCTTTATGTATCTGTCTTTATGTCTGTCTGTCTCTCTCTCTCTCTGCCTCTCTCTGTTCTGTCTGTTCTGCTGTCTGTCTGTCTGTCTGTCTGTCTCTCTCTCTCCTCTCTCTCTCTCTCTCTCTCTCTCTCCTCTCTCCCCTCTCTCTCTCTCTCTCTCTCTTCTCTCTCTCTCTCGCTCTTCCTCTCTCTGTCTGTCTGTCTGTCTGTCTGTCTGTCTGTCTCTCTCTCTCTCTCTCTCTCTCTCTCTGCTCTCTGTCTCTGTCTTCTGTCCTGTCTGTCTGTCTGTCGTCTGTCTGTCTGTCTGTCTGTCTGTCTGTCTGCTGTCTGCTCTCTCTCTCTCTCTCTCTCTCTCCTCTCTCTCTCTCTCTCTCTCTCTCTCTCTCTCTCTCTCCTCTCTCTCTCTCTCTCTCCCCTCTCTCTCTCTCTCTCCTCTCTCTCTCTCTCTCTCTCTCTCTCTCTCTAGCCTAGTAGTCAAAATATTGCGCTCGCAATTTGACGACCCAGGATTGATTCCCGTTTGAGCGTTTTTCCCACTGGAGTTAACATCAGTGCTGACTTCCCTTTCCCCAAGAGTCCTTGGATGAGACTGAAAGCCGAGGCCCGATGTGCGAACGCACGCAGAACATCTTGCGCACACGTTAAATCCTGTTGCGCTTTTCGTAAGAGTAGGCCAGTGTGTGCAGGTGGGAACAGATGACAAGATTTACAAAACTGCATACACATGTGGACTGGATATGAAAAAAGGAACACGAGTGCTTATTTCATTATCCTCGAAATAAAAGAATGATAAAGAATCTCTCTCTCTCTTACACACTCACTCTTCTGCACTCCACTTTAAAAATGTCACTTTTTCTTTTGTTGGTTTTACATATTCATTCTTTTACGTGTAAAGAACGACAATCCATTTAGAGCCACATTTGTATGTATTTGTAGGGGCTGTTTTATTGATTAACCTCATTAGAATGATTATCATTATACGCATGTGCATCTTTCTGACATTCTGTTTGTCTTATTCTCTTTTATTCATGCAAGCTTGAACATAGTTGCGTAAACACGCACGGTCACAAACAAAGACACAAACACAGACACACACAGACACACACACATGTATGGATGGATGGATGGAATGATAGATGGATGGATGGATAGATAGATAGATAGATAGATAGATAGATAGATAGATAGATAGATAGATAGATAGATAGATAGATAGTAGATAGATAGATAGATAGATTGATAGATTGATTGATAGACAGAGATTGATAGGTAGATAGAGATTGATAGTAGATAGGATTGATAGATAGGTAGATAGTAGATAGAGATTAATAGATAGGTAGATAGGTAAATAGAGATAGATAGATAGATAGATAGATAGATAGATAGATAGATAGATAGATAGATAGATAGATAGATAGATAGATAGATAGATAGATAGATGATTATATAGGTAGACATACTGACTAAGACATAGAGACAAAAAACCCATAATAGATAGTTAGAGAGAGTGAGAGACAGAGAGATCAGGTAGGCTGAAAGGTTCATTTCATTGGCTATATTTGCAGCAGAAGTGACAAATAAAGCAGCAATTACACTGAACTTTCACGAAACCACGAAGACCTTAAAACCTAATCCGCAGACGACTTATATCCACAAAGCCAATTTGTCAGGAAGCAAAACTCTTCACGTAACCACTTAAATTGAACTCGATATCTTTATCACTCTCATAATTACTGAGGATAGAAATACTGTCACAAAAACGGAGTGTAGTTGCTTTTTTTTAAATCAATTGTCTATATGGCAGCATTAAAAACACTTTAAAATGGTAATTTATGTTCATGTACAAAGACAAGCTCTTACGCACACTAACTACAATTGAAAATGTTAAACGTTCTTTACAAAGTTGAATTTGCCTGTTAAACCATTAGAGTGATGTATGAATCATTCTACTTCCTGATGGAGTAGAAAACTTTATTGTGTTTTATTGTTGTTGTTTTTTTTTGCTTTCTCTAAGGTATTGTGGGTTTTGTTTTTCTTTTCGATGGAGTTGAATATTTTATTTTAAGTGTTCTGTTCTTGTTTGACATTTTGTAAAGTTGTTGTTTTTTTTATAATTCCTTTTTATCTCTGAAGCTGTCGACATTGTTCACAAAGCCTCTTGCAGTTACCAGATAATACTCAACTTAGCGACAAGAAGTCCAGAATTGAATGTCACTAGACTATTCAAGTCAACCAAACTTTCAGAAAAGTTAACTCAGCGCTCACGTCAAAGCGTCACTTGTCCACCTAAGAAGTAGGTCGTCTGCAAAAGATCGATGGTAGGAAAGAGTCGACTAGCCCTAGGCCAGAGTGAGAGTTTGGGAGGGGGGGGGGAGAAAAAGTTCGTGTTTTTGTGCCAGAGCATTCATCAGTTCAGATTGTTGTCAACTTTGTCCACTTTCGTTTGAAAAGCGTTTATAGGCTCTTTCTCTTCTTTCTCTTCTCTTCTCTGTCTCGCTTCTGTTGTCATCTGTCTCTGTCTGTACTGGCTATCTGTCTGTCTTACTTGTTTTACCTGCATATCTGTCTTTCTTTCCCTTTCCTTTCCCCCCCTCTCTCTCCCTCCTGTCTTTCTTTCTCTTTCTGTCTGTCTCCACCTCTCTCTGTCCTCTCTCTCTTTCTGTCTGTCGTCTTCTTCTTCTTCTTCTTCTTCTGTCTTCTGTCTGTCTGTCTGTCTTCTGTATCGTCTCTCTCTCTCTCTCTTCTCTCTCTCTCTCTCTCTCTCTCTCTCTCTCTCCCTCCCCCCCCCCTCTCTCTCTCTCTCTCTCCTCTCTCTCTCTCTCTCTCTCTCTCTCTCTCTCTTCTTCCCTCTGCACATTGCAAGACAGAGCTGACAACTTGTTTTAAAAGCTTTCGAGGTAGAAAGTCAAAATGAACTCTCACAACATTGTTATCAAGATTTCTTCTGTGAAAAGGGCCTCACACACACACACACACACACACACAACACACCACACACACACACACACACACACACACACACACACACACACACACACACACACACACAGGTGCGCTTGCGCACGCAGCAGGCATTCATTACGAAAACCTCTAGACCCAGACTAGCTTATCTAGACCCATGATCCCAATTTATGACAAGCAAGCGTATCATTTTATAACTAACCTTTGATCTCCTAATGATTTTTAGATATTTTGATTTAGCTAATCGCTATTTTACGTAGGACGGGATTATGTTATCTCATAATCTTACCATAAATCTGGTGCATTGGTCATAAAAAGAGAAATAATCAGACATTCTAAATTTGCCGTTCATAGCAATCTTTTTGTCCGCTACTTATTTTTACCTTATTTCTATAAGAGATGTCTTGGATGAGATGGTGTAATAAACCTCGCAAGAAATACAATTAAATAGAATATACAGTGAGAGAGAGATTGTGTGTGTGTGTGAGGATGTGAGTGAGGAGTGTGTGTGTGTGTGTGTGTGTGTGTGTTGGTGGTGTTGTGTGTGAGTGTGTGTGTGAGGTGAGTGAGTGAGTGAGTGAGTGAGTGAGTGAGTGAGTGAGTGAGTGAGTGAGTGAGTGAGTGAGTGAGAAGACAGAACAGAGACAGAGACAGAGATCTTATGTATATTTAGTGGGGTTGTCAAAAATGATCAAAGGAAAAGAACTTTAGATTTCATTGTTACACACACACACACACACCAC
>CM060333.1:2801434-2831434 GCA_030674155.1 Stramonita haemastoma | reverse complement strand
TATTATGAAATGTATTATATGATATGTTATAATAAAATGTAATGTAATGTAGCATATTGTTATAACATAACATAGCATAAAAAATGATATAAGATATGATTATGACATGATTTGGTATGACTTTGTATGGTACGGTATGGTACGGTATGGTATGGTATGGTGTTGTATGGTATGGTATGGTATGGTATGGTATGGTATGGTATGGTATGGTATGGTATGGTATGGTATGGTATGGTAATAGGATAGAAAAGGATAGGATGTGATGTGATGTGATGTGATATAAAATAATATAATACTATACATTATATGATAAATCATATGATATAGTACAATAAAGAATAAACATAATTATGATATGAAAATTATCCGGTATGATATGATGGTATTAGATATGGCATGATATATACTATAATACAGTAGGACAATACAATCTCTCTCTCTCTCTCTCTCTCTCTCTCTCTCTCTCTCTCTCTCTCTCTCTCTCTCTCTCTCTCTCTCTCTCTCTCTCTCTCTCTCTCTCTCTCTCTGTCTCTCTTCTCTCTGTCTGTCTGTCTGTCTGTCTGTCTGTCTATCTAATCTATCTCTTTTTGTGTCTGTCTCGCTGTCTGTCTGTTTACTTTTGCATTCATGGGGACGTAACTGGGTCTTAATTCATTCCGCTTTGCTTTTATGCTCCTGATTGCGTTTCCATTTTCCTTCCGCAAGATGGCTGTTTTATTTCAGCGCTGGGGTTTTTTTCTGACTGATTCCATCATTATGATAATGTTGTGTATTTGTGTTTTATTTCTGTTCATCTTTCATTGATGGTCTCAAGTGACAGTGCGATGTTTTATTTTCTTTGCCGGGATTTCAATCTGTTCGGATTGATGCCGTTAGGTTTTTTTGTTTTGTTATTCCATCAGATCCAATTGGCAATCAGTTTTGCTGCAGAGGGCTGAATTACCTCCCTTTCAACTCCTCTTGGAGTTTCACTAATTCCGTTTTCTCCCTGTAGCTTTGAGAAGAAGGTTGTGGCGTATAGATGTGTGTAAGTGTGTGTGTATGTGTGTGTCTGTGTTTGGTGGAAGGATGGCATAATTATGTGTATATGTGTGTAAGTGTATGTATGTAAGTGTATGTATGTGTATATATATGTGTGTTTATGCTTGTATGTGTGTTTTGTGTGTGTTTTGCGTGTGTCTGCCTGTCTGCCTGTCTGTGTCCGTCTGTATGTGTGGGTGTAGGTTTGGCATAAGTGTGCGTGTAAGTGGGGGCATGTGGAAGTGTAACATATTATGTGCGTTTGAAGGGGGTTCAGGTGCGACATGAGTGTGTATGTGAAGGATTGACATATATTACTGATATATAATACACATATAATGATTACATACATATGTGTGTGTTTTGTGCGTGCATGCGTGTGTGTGTGTGTGTGTGTGTGTGTGTGTGTGTGTGTGTGTGTGTGTGTGTGTTGTGTGTGTGCGGTGTGTGTGTGTGTGTGTGTGTGTGTGTGTGTGTAAAAAGCAAGGATGCTCTACCTTTCAGAATGCTTTTACAGGCGCATAGTTTGCATGCTCATCTTCTCATATGCAAAGTCTACAAAAATAAATATTACTCACATGCACACTACTCACTACGTACGTACGTACGTACGTACGTACATACATACATACATACAACCACATACATACAGCGCACAAAATACAACTACAGCGCACACACACACACAAACAGCGCACACAACACACACTCACACACACCATAATCCCTCCCCCCTCCCAAACACACACTCACTCACTACAATGCTCCCCACCCCCACCCCCCACCTGCATCCAGTCACAGGGAAAGAGGGGAAAGTAAGGCAGCCCCCAGGGAAATCTTCCCCAGGCTTCTGACAGTTCCCCAGAGACTGTGTTCCCCAGTCCTCTGCACTCTCCTCTGACAATTCCCTGCAGTGATAAAACAGCGTGTGGCAGCGGGGACAGTGAAGCCACTGGCTCTGCACTTCACATGGAGCCCCCCCCCCCCCCCCCCCCCTGAGCCTTTAACCCTGCTATGATTGGGACTGATCGAAATGGATAGTTAAGGGAGAATGTGAATTGCTGATTCAGTCAGTCAGTCAGTGAAAAAGTGAGTGAGTGAGTGAAGGAATGATTGTGTGTGTGTGTGTCTGTGTGTGTGTGTGTCTGTGTGTGTGTGTGTGTGTCTGTGTGTGGTGTGTTGTGTGTGTGGGGTGTGTGTGTGTGTGTTGTATGTGGAGTGTGTGTGTGTGTGTGTTGTGTGTGTGTGTGGGTGTGTGTGTGTGTGTGTGTGTGTTGGTGATGATGCAGTAAGTAAATATTCTTATAACTTTCTTATAAGATTGTGTTTGAATGAATAAGTTGATGCCAGCAACCTGTCTGTCTGACAGTGTGTCATAGTTTTTGTCTGTTAATACATGTATGTATGTATGGATGGATGGATGGATGGATATGTATAAGTGTTATACATGACGAATGCATATATGTATGCATGCATTCATGTCTTGTATGTATGTATGCATGTATGATATGATGTATGTAAAGTATGTATGTATGTATGTATGTTTGTATGGATGGATGTATGTATCCATCTATCTATTTATCTACATGTCTGTCTGTCTGTCTGTCTGTCTGTCTGTCTGTCTGTTTGTATCTCTCTCTCTCTCTCTCTCTCTCATCTCTCTCATCTCTCTCTCATCTACTCATCTTCTCTCTCTCGTCTCTCCTCTCTATCTCTGTCTGTCTGTCCGTCTATCTATCTGTCTATCAATCTATAGTTATGTATACAATCAATCAATCAATCAATCATCTACATCTATCTATCTATCTCTCTCTCTCTCTCTCTCCTCTATCTATCTCTCTCTCTCTCATCTCTCTCTCTCTCTCTCTCTTCTTCTCTCTTCCTCTCTCTCTCTCTTCTCTCTGTCTGTCTGTCCGTCATCTATCTGTCTATCAATCTATAATTATTATATCAATCAATCAATCAATCAATCAATCTACTATCTATCTATCTATCTATCTATCTATCTATCTACCTATCTATCTATCTACCTATCTATCTATCTACCTATCTATCTATTACCTATCTATCTGTCCCATTTTATGTCTCCGTATCTCTTGTTTGAAGTAGGACATCTCAGTCTATTTACCCTTTCAGTTTACGTTCCTGATTGCGTTTCCCCTCTTCCGGCCTAACATAAAGTGTTTATTGCGTGTTGTTTCTCTCGTCTCCTGAGGCTAGTTTCAATTGACATGAAATATTTTGCTTCTTTCTATTAAATAGGATCTCAATCTGTCACGATGACCAGCTAGTTGTTGTTGTTGTTGTTTTTGTTGTTGTTGTTGTTGTTGTGTTTTCATTGAATGAGTCCAATTGCAATCAGTTTTGCTGCAGAGGGCTGAATTACCTCCCTTTCAACTCCCTCTTGGAGTTTCACTAATTCTGTTGCTTCTCTACAGTTTAAAGAGAAAATGATATGTGTGCTGTGCTGGTGTCTGTGTACGTGTGTGTGTGTGTGTGCGTGCATGCGTGCGTGCGTGCGTGCATGCGTGCGTGCGTGCGTGTTGTGTGTGTGGTTTAAAATCTTTTATTTTTAGGATAATGGAATAAATACTCATGTCCTTTTTTCTGCTTCGAATTCCTATGTGTATGTGGTTTTGTAACTTTTGTCATCCATTCCCACTGACATCACACTGGCCTTTTTTCCGAAAGGTGGAGCGGGCTCAAACGTGTGCGCAAGATATTCTGCGTGCGTTGACACACTGGACCTCGGTATTATAGTAACATCTGCAGGAATTTTGTCTTCATTTCCTGTTAAACGTCTCAATTGATGGTTGAATATCTTCTTTCTTTTTGCTTGGCTATCAACCTGGTCAGATTGATGTAGTTAGCTTCTCATGCCATCTGGTCCAGCTGGCAATATGTTTTGCAGCATACAGCCAAATTACCCCCCTTTCAACTCCACTCAAAGTTCCAAAACATCTGTTTTCTCCCAACAGCATAAAGCAAAGAAGATGACTTGCTGTTTCAGTGCTATAGTTTGTGTGTTTTAAGGATATGTGCGTGCGTGTGTGTGTATGTGTGTTTTGTGTGTGAGTGTTCGTTTTTTTCGTGTGTTTGTGAGTACATAGGTATGCATGTCTATGTATGGTTGTCTTTTCTTTGAGGATATCTATACATGCATGTTTATCTGCTGATATGCACCTGGAAAAATTGTCCTTACATGGATGCATACATGTTCTCACGTGAACACACACATACACTTTCATCTATCTATGTATTTATTTATATAACTATATGCTCTCTCCCTCTCCCTCTCTCCCTCTCCTCTCACTCTCTCTCTCTCTCTCTCTCTCTCCTCTCTCTCTCTCTCTCTCTCTCTCTCTCTCTCTCTCTCTCTCTCTCTCTCTCTCTCTCTCTCTCTCTCTCTCTCTCTCTCTCTCTCTCTCTCTCTCTCTCTCTCTCTCTCTCTCTCTCTCTCTCTCTCTCTCTCTCTCTCTCTCTCTCTCTCTGTGACTCATTCACACCTTCTCTCAATTACCCATTTATGACGCTTCCAAATGATAACGAGGGAGGGGAGGGGGGGTCCATGTGAAGTGCAGAGCCAGTGCTTCACTGTCCCCGCTGCCACACGCTGTTTTATCACTGCAGGGAATTGTCAGAGGAGAGTGCAGAGACTGGGGAACACAGTCTCTGGGGAACTGTCAGAAGCCTGGGGAAGATTTCCCTGGGGACACAAACACACACACACACACACACACACACACACACACACACACACACACACACACACACACACACACACACACACACACACACACACACACACCACACACACACTGCAAGACAGGCAGTAAAATGGCAAAATGGAATGTGGACATAAAAACTGGACTGCTGTATAATGAACGGTCTAACTTATAAACTAAGCTGTGGATGAAGTCTCCTCAAAAGTCATTACCCCACTTCAAGGAAACCCTGCTTGTTTTTTTTTAAGGTTTCACTTCTCAAATAGGCATAATACCTCGATATAGGACAGGTACTAAAGAGTTAGAATAACCATTGTAGACAACCTAATCTTTGCTGATGTATAAACTAGAAGCTATCAGAAAAGTTTGTAACTAGTTTCTGGTATGCTAATTATCTTTTTGTCACATGCAAGTTATCTTGTAATCGAAGCACATGTATGATACCATAGTGTATTGCTATTTTGGAGTTTCACTATAACTTAGGGTGGTTGGCTGACTTTTTCCTGAACTTCATGAAGAATGTGGATGCACTGCTCTGAGTCTCTCAGGCAATGTGTGAGGGTAATAGTTTGATGTTGGTTTTCTTCCGTGTCTTGGCTAGAGCTCTGCTGTTCACTAATGGTTAGGTTTCCTACCAGGAGATCGCTTGTACTCATCTCTAACGTGGCTGTGTTCTGACCCTCGAGATGATGTCTAAACACAACACCATTGTGATTATGTTCAGTGTTGTGTTTTGTGGGGGAGATGGGGGAAGGGCTAGAACTTTGTAGTCATCTGTTGTTACTGGCCTGATTGGCATACACCTCAGAAAGTCTGAATGAGTTTTAACAGTGTGTGCAGTCTGTTCTTTGTGTGTTTGCTCTTGGGGCTTTGGTTTATAGTTATTAATATTATATTCCGTAGGACTTTCATCGAGGAGTGGTGCTGGTACAGGTGTTAAGTTCTGCGGGAAACATCAGCTTGAAAGAGGCATCTCAGTGATGGCTTGAACCTTGGACCATCAGATTTTTGTGAGTGCATTTCTCTAACCACCAGACAGTCCCCCACACCCTTCTATGGGCAAGTTGGAAGTGGCTCAGACTATATTTTTGCAGGTAGCTGGGAGTGTGCAGGGTATATAATAGGTGTCATCAGTGCCACAGGCTTAGTTGACCTGCTTTTGACAAAAGGTGGATGTGTGTTTTAAATGTTTACACAAGATACACTGAACGCGTTTGCTTAAAGCATTCTGGTTTGCAGGTTTATCGACATTAGTTTTATCATTAATTTTGGGGACAGTAAGTCGGTCATCTAATGGCGATATAAACAAACATAAAGCAGTAAGTGCCAATGACGGTAGCATCAATAGCAATGACAAAAGTAGCACTTGCAGTGGTTGTAAGTATAGAAGTTAACGTATTTGGAGTGTGACATTAAACGCGGCAAAAACAAAACAAAAAAACCAGCAGCACCAACAGGAATGATTACATATGATGTGATTTTCTATTCGCTCCTGTTTTATAAAAAGGTTTCCTTCTGAATTATTTTCAAAGAGAAGGAAGCAAAGAGCAAGGAGAACATGAAGAAGGTGGAGGACAAAATAAGGAAAGAAACAGACACAGAAAGAGACATTGGGAAGAGAAGAGGAGTGGGAGAGAAGAGTGAGAGAAGAGGAAGAGAGAAGTGAGAGCGAGAGAGGAGAGATAGAGAGAAGAGAGATGGAGAGAAGAGAAGAGAGAGAGAGAGAGAGAGAAGAGAGGAGAGAGGAGAGAGAGAGGAGAGAGAGAGAGAGAAGAGAAGGAGGGAGAGGGAGAGAGAGAGTCACAGTAACTGTGACATACAAAGACGTACAAAGATAAATACATACTCAAAAAGATCCATATGAATATAGATGTTTACATCCATAAAGAAACACAAGCTATCCATGTTTATTCCCTTGTAAATAACAGCATTCTACCCAACTTCCTCGTATACTACATGAAGCCAGAAGCACTCAGAGGAAATTCTGTGGGACAGAACATCATAGCCAGCCCTGTCCCCTGTGGTGTGTGGGGCTTCACTCTATTAACACACAGCTGTGGGGGGACCTGAGGTTTCTGCTTCACTGGGGCTTCCTCTTGCTGCTGACAAAGAACAAAGAGATGAGTGGAAAGAAAAAAGAAGAAGAACACAGAGAGAAGAAAGAGCAAGGATGAAGAGAATGTTTAAGCGGGAGAGTAGAAGAGGCAAATGAGCAAAAAGTAGAGAGCGGGAGAAGAAACCGAATGCTGCTGGTTCAAAGAAGAGAAACAGAAGATGGGTGGGGTGGGAGATGGAAGAAACAATGGACAGAACAGGGAGGAAAAGGACGGAGGGAAAAGACAGTATGGTTATGATGTGTACGTTTAAATGAAAACGATCGTAATTGTGATGATGTTAAAGAAAGATGTATGATAAAAGTGTCTTTTTTTCTGTTTCTCTCCTCTTAGTGGGGGAGCGATAGCTCAGTGGTCAGAGTGCTCGCTTTCCCCCCAGTCAAGTTAAGCAGCATCGAGCGTGGTTACCAGTTGGATGGGTGACCCTTTGCGTTCCTTGGCTTTAGTACAGTTTCCCCAGTTCACCCAGCTGTAAATGGGTACCTGCCTTCTTTAGAGCCAGGGAAGGTAAAGCAGCGAGGGAGAGGAGATGGGCGCCGCCCTCAATATGCTGGGCCCTAGAGAAGCTGAGGTCTCTGATGCCTTGCTGCCCTACATCAACCTAGGTTATTGGACACCTTTCCCTTTTACTTTATCTCCTCTTAGTATCTTTCCTTCACTATCTTACTTACTCTCTCTCTCTCTCTCTCCTCTCTCTCTCTCTCTCTCTCTCTCTCTCTCTCTCTCTCTCTCTCTCTCCTCTCTCTCTCTCTTGACTTATTCACACCCTCTCTCAATCCCCCATTCGTTACACTCCCAGTGGTAAAGGAAGCTCCATGTGAAGTGCAGAGCCAGTGGCTTCACTGTCCCCGCTGCCACACGCTGTTTTATCACTGCAGGGAATTGTCAGAGGAGAGTGCAGAGGACTGGGGAACACAGTCTCTGGGGAACTGTCAGAAGCCTGGGGAAGATTTCCCTGGGGGCTGCCTTACTTTCCCCTCTTCTCTGAGTGACTGGTAGGGGTGAAGGTGTGTGTGTGTGTGGGGGGGGGGTGTTAAGAGATAGGAGATGAGTGTGGGTGTGGGTGTTAGGGGGGATCCATGCCTCTGTGTGCGTGTGTGTGTTTGTGTGTGTCTGTGTGTGTCTGTGTGTGTGTGTGTGTGGGGGGGGGTGTTGGTGGGTGTTGGTGTGGGTGTTTGTGTGTGGGTATCTGTGTTTTTAACTGTGTGTTCATAGTTTTCCGTGCATGACAAAAGGAGAGGAGTAAACCAGAACAAATAATTATAGTGATGAACTGATGGACATAAATGCAAAAAGAAATACATTATGGACGTCAAATCTACACTGCATGAGAGGGAAGGACAGAGCAAGAGAGACAGATAGACAGACAGACAGATGGACAGAGAGATGGACCGACAGACAAAAGGAAAGAAACAGACTGACCGACAGACAGACAGACACAAGTTTTTCCTCTATTCCTTTGATTAGAATAAAACATACGAGAGAGAGAGGCTGGGGTATAGAGGATACAGAGGAACAAAGAGAGGGACAAACATGAAGACAGACAAAAATGACAACAAACAGAGCACAGACATCAAAACTGCACAGCATTGTGAAAAACAGGTGGTCTACGACTGTACTATTACGGAAATTAAGTTTTGTGGAATGGTTTTAACCCAATACAAGAAACTTCTATTTTTTATGGTTTCCTTTCTGAAATAGACCTACTCAGAATACTACCACAAAAAATCCCAAGTCAGTATTAACAAGTTCCATGACTGTCATGGATTCTGCAATCCTTATCATGGTGCACAGTGGACAATGTCAGAAAACTTGGAAACTAGATTCTGATATTCTGAACCGCTCTTCTAGCGACTTTTAAGTGTTCTTTTGATCCAAGAACAGAGAATACGTTCTTCTTAGCATTGCTGTTGTACAGCTTCACCATATTTCAGGCTAGCTGACTGACTGCTACAGTATTTTCCCGAGGAGTCAATGGGGCACTGCACTGAAATGTCTGTGAAGTGTGGGTAGGATCTTCATGTATGCACAAGATATCTGAATGTATTTGCTCACAGGACCATGGTTTGTGATTTATTCATAGCACTTTGTTGAAAGGGAATTATGTCATTTAAGAGTCGTAAAGAAAACATTGAAAATCAAGTGCAGGTGAGAACAGCATTTGCAGCAGTGAGAGAAGTAGCAATAACAGACATATTGATGCGTGTATGTGCAGTCATAGATGTGCTAAAAAGTATGCTGTAGATGCAACATCTAGAAAAAAAACAGCAGCAGCATTAATAAGAGGAGTTCTGACGCTTGTGACTTATTACTTTATTTCGTCGTGTCAATTTTAGTTCAATCTTATTGTCTGAAAAAATGATATGAAGAAGGAGAGGGGGAAAAAAAGAAAGATGAGAAAGGAATATAAAGAGAGAGGGAGACAGACAGAACAAGACAGAGACAGACAGAGACAGAAAGATGGACAGAAAAGCAGACTGACCAACAAACACAGAGACGCACACACATAGAGAAAAAAAAACCAGGACTCATTAAGATGGCAAATCATAACTATCCATTCCACCGAACATCATTTCAACCTTTAGTCCCTTATAAAACAACAAAGCCATGTGTACCTACACCTCGATCTCCTGTGCTACACGAAGCCAGAAATAGTCAGAGGAAATTCTGTCAGACAGAACATCATAGCCAGCCCTGTCCCCTGTGGTGTGTGGGGCTTCACTCTATTAACACACAGCTGGGGGGGGACCTGAGGTTTCTGCTTCACTGAGGCTTCCTCTTGCTGCTGACAAAGAACAAAGAGATGACGAGAATGGAAAGACAGGAAAAGGAAGAGAGGAGAGAAGAGAGGGCAAGGGAGAAAAGAACGGTGTGAAGTGGGGAAGGCAGGGAGTTGATGATGAAGTTATAGAGAGAAGGGGAAGATAGAGAGGATTGGTGGACAAAGAGATGGAATAAAGGAGAAAACTTACAGAGAATGAAGATACAAAGGTAAAAAGAGGAAAGAGAAGCATGCGATTATGATGCAAAAAATTGATGATGATACTTTTTTTTATATGAAGTGTGGGTTCTTTGATTTCTTCTTGTCTCCGTCTTTCTTCTTGCCCTCTGCCCCCCTTCATCTTTTGTCATTTGCGCTCTCTCTCTCTCTCTCTCTCTCTCTCTCTCTCTCTCTCTCTCTCTCTCTCTCTCTCTCTCTCTCTCTCTCTCTCTTCTCTCTCTCTCTCTCTCTCTCTCTCTCTCCCTCTCTCCTCTCTCCCTCCCTCCCTCCCTCCCTCCCTCCCTCTCTCCCTTCCTCCCTCCCTCTCTCTCTCTAATTAGAGGGCAGATGACAACATTGACAAAATCAAATGCAACTGGATACAAAAAAAGTACATGAGTGTTTCATTATTATCTTTAAAATAAAAGAATCTAAAATACAAAGCAATAGCAAATGACGAAATCGAAAAAATGCACGGAGCTTTGTAATTTAACTTTATAATAAGAATAGGTATTCAAAACTGTCAAAAAAAAACGAAGCATGTCTGTCGTACGCTCTGTCTAATAAAAAGGAAAAAGTAATTAATACATTTTTAACACAGAAGGAAAGCGGGACATCATTTGTGCTATAAAATTATTTTTTTAAAAAGATCTCTCATTTTTCTTCATGGAATAGTCAAAAAAATACGCAGTGTAATTAGTTCATCATGCACCATCTCTATGTTTTACAATCAGTTTGTCTGCTCCTCTCTCTCTCTCTCTCTCTCTCTCTCTCTCCTCTCTCTCTCTCTCTCTCTCTCTCTCCTCTCTCTCTCTCTCTCTCTCTCTCTCTCTCTCCTCTCTCTCTCTCTCTCTCTCTCTCTGTGTTTTATGGCATAGGAATATCTGGGTGTACGTTGCCAATGTCTGATCATAGCATAGCAGGCATGTACTTATTTTCTTCCTCTTTCTATTCCAGTCTCATAAAATATAATGTGGCCAAAGAGTGATGTACATCAAGCCATTTCAGACATCATAATTCCGATGTGTGTATGTACGTTGTGTGTGTGTGTGTGTGTGTGTGTGTGTGTGTGTGTGTGTGTGTGTGTGTGTGTGTGTGTGTGTGTGTGTGTGTGTGTGGTGCGTGCGTGGTGTGTGTGTGTGTGTGTGTGTGTGTGCGAGTGTGCGTGCGTGCGTGCATGCGTGTGTGTGTGTGTGTTTTATTCTATGCTTTTGATCATGATACCGAATACTCACATACATAAGAGCTATTCTTTCTACGCTGTCAGGAAATTTATGTCTTCGGTGCATATTATCTGGTGTCCAGTGTCCTGTCTCGAAAGATACCACTATTGTAAGCCATCAGTCTGTCCACATGACCTGATATCACGACCTGTGGCGCATGTTGTCATGGAGAAATGAATTGTCTTCCATCCAGGCCACAATGAATGTCCTGTGATGGTATCGTATTCTCTGGTGTGCCTCAGCCCTTAGAGTACTGCTATTGACTCTGTGCTATCTTACAGAGTTTCTCCGTCTCTGATGTTGGGGATATCTCGTGCCTCTGGTGTCCTTTTCTTGTATGTATCTGCCTCTTGTTGTTGTTTGTTGTTGTTGTTGTTCCCCAGCTTAACACTCTGGGGGTCACCCAGAATGTCTGCCTACTCTGTGATATATCTCACGGAGCTGCTCTACCTACCCCCTGGTGTACAGTTAGGATGCTGTGTTAGAAGCTTGTGATGTATCTACCTGTTTCATCTAATGCATCCATTGTCCTGTGGTAGCTTAAACGTCTTGGGGTCTCTATTTCTCTCTGGTGTGTGGCAGACTGTGGTGCCACTGTTTGTTGTTGACACCTGGGTTCCGTTGGTGTTTTTTCTTTCCAGGGCCAGCAGTGATTATGCTTATCACGCGTTGCCTTCTGCTGTTAAAGGTTTACTGTTATGCAAACATTGTTTCATTGAATAAAGATAAAGACAACTGAATAGGGACAGACACAACCAGACAGAGAAGGGCAGAAATGAAAAATAAAGAAAGAATGAGACAGACACAAAGAGGGAAAAAACTCTGGAAAGAGAGAGAGAGAGAAGAGAGAGAGAGAGAGAGAGAGAGAGAGAGAGAGAGAGAGAGAGAGAGAGAGAGAGAGAGAGAGAGCTCTCGAACTCGAACTCGAAAGACTATTCACAAAAAGGCATTGGCACATACAGAAGGGGGTTGCCGAACTGTTAGTATTTGGTGATGGAAAAAACAAAACAAAAAAACAACACAACAAAAACAACAGTAATAACAAAAAAGAAAAAGAATTAACAGAAAGTCAGTTACAAAAAAGGGACTTAGGATAACAAGTATCTCTCATTTGAAAGCTTACACAAATAAAGTCAAGCTACGCACAGCCTCCAGTGACTTGAGAGAGAAGAGAGAGAGAGAGAGAGAGAGAGAGAGAGAGAGAGAGAGAGAGAGAGAGAGAGAGAGAGAGAGAGAGGAGAGAAGAGAGAGAGAGACTGGCAGGTAAATAGGCAGTCATAGAGGAGGGAGAAATAAAAGTTCATAAACAGTCCTAGAACAGTATCTAACATGATCAACACACTCTTTCAGCCATTCACAACAATAGATTAAACGTCACCTGGTATTTTCTCCACACAAAAAGTAATGGGGCTATCTTTCTTCTGTGCTACACGAAGCCAGAAGCACTCAGAGGACATTCTGTGGGACAGAACATCATAGCCAGCCCTGTCCCCTGTGGTGTGTGGGGCTTCACTCTATTAACACACAGCTGTGGGGGGGACCTGAGGTTTCTGCTTCACTGAGGCTTCCTCTTGCTGCTGACAAAGAACAGAGAGATGACGGGAATGGAAAGACAGACTATAATAAAAGAAAAAGGATGACGAGGGGAAAACAAATGGAAAATAGAAGAGTGACAAGTAACAGTAGATAACGAAGATGTAGGATGAAGGGAAAAGCTTGAAATACTAGGGGAAAAACACACAAAAAAGAGGTGAAGAGATAGCTGGATGAGACGAGGAAGTAGAGCAGGAGCATAGTTTATTGAGCGTGATTCGTGTTGATATTTCAGCTGTTCTTGATGAAGAGGAGGGTAACAAAAACAAAATAAAGACTTTACCTATTAATTTTGGAGGAATTTGTTGTTTTATCTTTCTTCCTCTTTTCCCCCTCTTTTCTCTTCTTCTTCTTCTTCTTCTTCTTCTTCTTCTTCTTCTTCTTCTCTTCTTCTTCTTCTTCTTCTTCTTCTTCTTCCTCTTCTTCTTCGCATTCTTCTTCTTCGCAATTCTTCTTCTTTTCTTCTTCTTCTTCGCAATTCTTCTTCTTCGCAATTCTTCTTCTTCTTCTTCTTCTTCTTCTTCTTCTTCTTCTTCTTCTTCTTCTTCTTCTTCTTCTTCTTCTTCTTCTTCTTCTTCTTCTTCTTCTTCTCCTCCTTCTTCTTCTTCTTCTTCGCAATTCTTTTCCTTCTTCTTCTTCTTCTTCTTCTTCTTCTTCTTCTTCTTCTTCTTCTTCTTCTTCTTCTTCTTCTTCTCTCCTCCTCCTCCTCCTCCTCCTCCTCCTCCTCCTCCTCCTCCTCCTCCTCCTCCTTCTTCTTCTTCCTCGGAATTCTTCTTCTTCTTCTTCTTCTTCTTCTTCTTCTTCTTCTTCTTCTTCTTCTTCTTCTTCTTCTTCTTCTTCTCCTTCTTCCTCCTCTTCTTCTTCTTCTTCGCAATTCTTTTTCTTCCCTCTTTTATCAATGCTTAGACATAAATACAGTCATATTTTTGTGGACATTCTTCATCGTGTGTTCTCATGTAGCACATCAGTCATTTGTGCAGGTATATTGCTTCGTAGATAGCTAACATTTGAGTGAGTGATGTAGGGAACAATGTAGCTGCTCTTTTGTTTTTTTCCTCGTTTCTTTCTATTTTTCTTATTTTTCTGTCTTTTTAATGTTCTTTCCCTTCTTCCTTCTTTCTTTTTGACTAGCTTTTCTTTCTTACCTTTGTTCCCGTTATCTTTCTTTTGTCTTTCCTGCTTCCTCTTTGCATTTCTTTTTTCTTTCTTTCTTTCCTTTTTCCTTTTTTTCTTCATTCTTTCTTTTTCATACTGATTTTCTTTCCCTCTTTCTTCCTTACCTTGTTACGAGTTTTCCATATTCGTTCTTCTCTTTACTGTCATGGGTTCTTTCATTCTGATTTTCTCTCTTTAAAAATCCAAACTGGACCCCTGATTCGGATGCTGTACCCCAGCCTTTGAATGTTCTGCACCTCGTTCCCAGACCGCCACTAAATTCATTTATTTATCTATTTATTTATTTATTTTTCTATTTATTTATTCTTTTATATCGAGGATAATGGAACAAGCACTCATGTACTTTTTTACATCCAGTCCCCGTGTGTATGCAATTGTGTAAATCTTGTCATCTGTTCCCACCGGCACACGATGGCCTACTCTTAGGAAAAGCGGAACACGATTTAACATGGGCGCTAGATGTTCTGCGTACGTTCGCACACAGAACCTCGATTTATAGTCTCATCCGAAGGACTTTCGGGGAAAGTGGAGTCAGCACTGATGTCGACTCCAGGAGAAAAATCCCGTCGATCGGGAACTGAACCCGGGTCGTCAAATTGCGGAGCGCAATGTTCTGACCACCAGGCTATCCCGTCCCCCACAGTTCACAGTGCATATGCCCTCCTCCCTCTGTCTCCTGTGTGCTGTCCCTGCTCTGAAGGACACCCCTGTGAGCCATCAGTCTGCCATGGTCCCCGACTTGCCCTCCTGCCTGCCTGCCTGCCCCCTCCTATCAGGGGCAAACGAGTCCTTCCTCCTTCCTCCACAGCGCTCTCAAGGCTAGGCTGTGCCTGTGGTGGTGTCATGGTCTCCGATGTTTCTCCTCTCCGGTGTGTCGTTTCCTGTGTGATGTATTGTCATCTCGCGGAGCTTTGCCCATCCCCCAGGTGTGCAGTTGTGCTGTGTTAGTGGCTTTTGATGTATCTGGTGTGGTAGTGGTATCTGACATGTCCAGTGTTCTGGGGTTGTGCAAGTCTTGGGTGGTCTCGTTTTTATCCTTGATGTGTCTCTGTGTGGTGTTCATGTTTCTTTGTTTCTTTGTCTTTGGTTGTTTTTTGGGTGGTTTTAATTTCAAAGGAGGTGGTGGTCTTTGTTGATTGTTATGGGCTGTGGAAAGCTGAGTATTATTGCAGCACTGGTTTGTGGAGGGGTGATATCAAAGTAACCACGCTGGTGACAGGAGAAATGCTGTCTATTTTTCTTTTTTCTTCTTCTTCATATCTGTGAAATATGGTTTATACGCACGCGCGCGCGTGTGTATGTATGTGTGTGTGTGTGTGTTTGTGTGCGCGCGCGCATGCGTGTTTGTGTGCTTGTCTGTATGTGTATGTATGTGCGCGCGAGCGCGCACGTGTATGTATGTGTGTGTGTGTACGTGTACGTGTACGTGAATGTGCGCACGTGTGCGTGCATACGTGTACATGCATGTGTTTGTGTTTGTGAGCGCATGTGTTTGTGTTTGTGAGCGTGTTTGTGAGCGTGTGTGTGTCTGCATGTACGTGTGTGTGTGTGTGTGTATGCACGTGTGTGTGTGCACGTGTGTGCGTGCGTGCGTGCGTGTGTGTACCCTTTGTGTGTATTCGATAAACAAGGTCAGTATCAAGAAAAAAACGCCATGTTTTGGTAACATCCCTAGAACACACTTACAAACGATGTCGTTACCAAAGAATGGAGCAAGGCTTAGTCATTTGGCTATTACCTCACCGTAGAAGGAAGTTGACCTTTTTTGGCCATAATCCTTCGCCAATGGGCAAAAAGACAACTCACCCTATAAGTATCACTCCTTAGAGGATGGCAGCCTAAAGAGCAGGAAAGTGGTGAAGATAAGAGGTGAAATGACCTTGAGATGCTGTCACTGTCAAGAGCAATCTTGAGCTGATGGTGGTAGTGGGGGTAGTGGTGTGTGCATGCGTGTGTGTGTGTGTGTGTGTGTGTGCGTGCTGTGTGTGTGCGTGCTGTGTGTGTGCGTGTGTGTGTGTGTGTGTGTGTGTGTGTGTATGTGTGTGGTGTGTGGTGCGCGCGTGTGGTGTGTGTGTGTGTGTGTGTGTGTGAGTGTGTGTGTGTGTGTGTGTGTGTGTGTGTGTGTGTGTGTGTGTGTGTGTGTTGGGAGTTGGTGTGGTATGAGTCATATCATGTGGTGGAGAGTCTGTTCCAATGTAAGCAGACGAGCAAAGCGATAGACATGGTTCCTGGCTCGATAGACATCCGCCGTGTGTGTTTGTATGTGTGTGTGTGTGTGAGGGAGGGAGAGAGAGAGAAAGAGAAAGAAAGACAGAGAGAGAGAGACAGAGAGAGAAGAGACAGAGAGAGAGAGAACTATATAGCATTTTCTAAAGCAGACAAGACTGACTATAATTCTCTAAATACCAACATCATCAACACACTTTGTCATTAGGGGGACGGATAGCCCAGTGGTCAGAACATTGCGCTAGCAATTTGACGATCCGGGTTCGAGTCCGGTCGAGGAGATTTTTCTCCTGGAGTTAACATCAGTGCTGACTCCACTCTCCCCCAAAGTCCTTCGGATGAGACTTTAAACCGAGGCCCCGTGTGCGAACGCACGCAGAACATCTTGTGCACACGTTAAATCCTGTTCCACTTTTCGTAAGAGTAGGCCATCGTGTGCCGGTGGGAACAGATGACATTTACAAAACTGCATACACACGGGGACTGGATGTAAAAAAGCACAAGAGTGCTTATTCCATTATCCTCGATATTAAAGAATAAATAAATAAATAAAATAAATAAATTGTAATCAAAAGGGGAAAAACATACCATATCATAAAAATTATCTTCCATAATGAGGTGGTTTGACAATACAAAAATCAACAACATTCGTCACTTGCAAATACCCAACAACAAGATACGGAAAAAACTGTACTGCACTATCACATGCATTAAAAATGAGGTATTTCAAACATAATGGATGGTAGGTGTTCTTACGCTCCATGCATGGACTTGCTAATGGAACTGCCCCCATGTGTTGTTCAAGACAGCTGTTTCAATGAGGGCTTAAACTCAGATCGTATGCCATTTGCATTTTTCACGACCATCGCAACCAAACGGCGAGGCAGCGGGAGGGCATGCCTCATTCCGGCCTCCTGACGTATTTATCGCTCACAATCTAGGGGGTTTCCTCGACAACGAAACCTGAAAGGTTTTGAACAGATAAAAGAGTTACGGCTTGAGTTTAGTTTTAAGTGTATTTTCCAAAACAAAAAAGTCTATTCTCTAAATATCACATTAACAGTTGCCGACATGTAAAGTTGGGTTCTAACAAGCAAAGTTCAGATTGTGACATGTGCAATTGAGATTGTGACATGTGAAGTTGAGATTGTGACACGTGAAGTTGAGATTGTGACATGTGAAGTTGAGATTGTGACATGTGAAGTTGAGATTGTGACATGTGAAGTTGAGATTGTGACACGTGAAGTTGAGATTGTGACGTGAAGTTGAGATTGTGACATGTCAAATTGAATTCTGTCATGTGAAATTGAGATTGTGACATGTGAAGCCGAGTTCCTGATATGTGAAGTTGTGTGAAAGTCACTTGGATGATCTTGCGTGGCAATAAACTGGAGGTGTGTTTGACACCGATGGTTCCTGCCTCCATTCTTTGGTTCTTATAATTGATGTTTGGAACGCATTCGTTTTTAGCTGGCACGGATTTACAGACAATTATTATTATCGCTATTGCTCTTTATACTTTACATAATTACAAATTCCTTGGTGCTGTCTTTTCCCCCTCCTTCTCTTCTTGTTGATATTGCTGTTGTTATTGCTGTTTTATTTTTGTTGTTCTTTTTCTTCTTCTTCTTGTTCTTTTCCTCTTCTTCTTCTTGTTTTTGTTCTTCTTTTCTTTTTCTTCTTCTTCTTGTTCTTGTTGCTGTTGTTGTTGTTGTTGCTGTTGTTGTTGTTGTTGTTGTTGTTGTTGTTTTCTTCTTCTTCTTCTTCTTCTTCTTCTTCTTCTTCTTCTTCTTCTTCTTCTTCTTCTTTGAATGGATTTGTCAATGTAGCGTCCTCAGTTGGGTTTGTGAGTGTGTGTATGTTTTTGTGTGTGCGTGTGCATGTGTATGTTTGTATCTGTGTCTGTATTTATGTCTGTGTCTCTGTGTGTGTGAATATATCTGTGTCTTTGTGTCTGTATATGCACATAATTGCCTAATTTTCTATATAGATTTGCCCGCGTCCAGTCCTCCAATGGTGTATGATGATGGTTATTCTGTGATGGTTTGTTTCAGATGCTGAGCTGGGTGGCTGTGTTGACTGTGTATGTACACTATTTGGTCACCTCTGTCACTCCTGTCAATCCTGGTGAGTGAATACTTCACTGTCTTTACTGTGTATGTGTGTGTGTGTGTTGTAAGTGTGTGTGTGTGTGTGTGTGTGTGTGTGTGTGTGTTGAAAGTGTGTCTGTATGTGTCTGTGTGTGTCTGTGTGTCTGTGTATGTGTGTCTCTGAGAGAGAGTGGTGTATGTATGTGTATGTGTTTGTGCGTGTGTCTGTGTGTGTCTGTCTGTCTGTCTGGCTGGCTGGCTGGCTGGCTGTCAGAGAGAGGGGGGTGGAATTTGTGTGTTTGCGTGTCTGCGTGTGTGTGTTTGTGTGTATGTGTGTGTTTGTGTGTGCGTGTGCGCGTGCGTGCGTGCGTGCAAGTGTGTGTGTGTACGTGTATGTGTGTGTTTGGGTGCGCGCGCGTGTGTGTTTGTGTGAGTGCGTGCGTACGTGCGTGCGTGTGTGTGTATGTATGTGTGTGTGAGAGAGAGAGAGAGGAGAGAGAGAGAGAGAGAGAGAGAGAGAGAGAGAGAGAGAGAGAGAGAGAGAGAGAGAGAGAGAGAGAGAGAGAGAATGGCTGCTTGATCATCCTGTCATTTCTTCAGACTTATTTCTTATCATCATGACATTATGACTATTTCATCATTGCAACATCGATCTGTGTCAGCGTCAATATTGTTGTCAATGTTATCATCATTGCCGTCAGTGTCTTGTTTATTACTGTCGCTGTTACAGCCATTCATTATGTTCCTTCTCCGCACTATCATCGTCGTCATCAGTATTATATAATCTTCATCATTATTATTATCATCAATGTCAACATTTTTGTTGTTATTCTTGTTCCTTTTCTAACAGTTGTCACCCTTTTCGTCTGTAACGTCACCATATTATATCACGAGTTTTGTTCTTGTCGTCATCGTCGTCATCGTTTTTATATCATCACCAACTTCATCGTCATCAGTGCTTTTTCATCTTCTTTGTATCTGTCATTCCCTTTCCTGTATAGATGTGTGCTGTTTCTCCGTCATCTTTACCAAACTTTTCAAACTTGTCTTTGAAAATTATGTTTTACCCTGCTTTCTTATCAATTTTAAAACGGTCGCAATGTTATCGCCGCAAAAATGCATTCATGTGTGCACAGGCACACCCTCATTACATACACTTTTTCTTCTTTTTTTCATATGACTTCTCTTCCTCTTCCTAACCCTCCTCCTCCTTCTCCTTCTCCTCCTTCTCTCCTCCTCCTCCTCCTCCCCTCCGTCTCCTCCTCCTCCTCCTCCTCCCCTCCTCCTCCTCCTCCCCTCCGTCTCCTCCTCCTCCTCCTCCCCTCCGTCTCCTCCTCCTCCCCCCCTCCTCCTCCTCCCCTCCGTCTCCTCCTCCCCTCCGTCTCCTCCTCCTCCCCTCCTCCTCCTCCTCCCCTCCTCCCCTCCTCCTCCTCCTCCCCTCCGTCTCCTCCTCCTCCTCCCCTCCGTCTCCTCCGTCTCCTCCTCCCCTCCGTCTCCTCCTCCTCCTCCTCCTCCTCCTCTCTCCTCCTCCTCTCCTCTCCTCCTTCTCCTCCTCCTCTCTCCTCCTCCTCCTCCTCCTCCTCCTCCTCCTCCTCCTCCTCCTCCTCCTCCTCCTCCTCCCCCTCTCCTCCTCCTCCTCCTCCTCCTCCTCCTCCTCCTCCTCCTCCTCCTCCTCCTCCTCCTCCTCCTCCTCCTCCTCCTCCTCCTCCTCCTCCTCCTCCTCCTCCTCTCCTCCTCCTCCTCCTTCTTCTTCTTCCTCTTCTTCTTCTTCTTCCTCTTCTTCTTCTTCTTCTTCTTCTTCTTCTTCTTCTTCTTCTTCTTCTTCTTCTTCTTCTTCTTCTTCTTTTTTCTTCTTCTTCTTCTTCTTCTGCGCATTCTTCTTCTTCTTCTTCTTCTTCTTCTTCTTCTTCTTCTTCTTCTTCTTCTTCTTCTTCTTCTTCTTCTTCTTCTTCTGCGCATTCTTCTTCTTCTGCACATTCTTCTTCTTTACATTGTTTATCTTTGCATTCTTTTTCTTCTTCTTTGTGTTCTTTGCAATCTTCTTTGCATTCTTCTTCTTCTTTGCAGTCTTCTCCTACGTTGCATTCTTCTTCTTCTTCTTCTTTGCATTTTTCTTCTTCTTTTCATTCTTTGCATATTCTTCTTTGCATTCTTCTTATTCTTCTTTGCATTCTTCTTCTTTGCATTCTTCTTCTTCTTTGCATTCTTCTTTGTTGTCTTCTCTGCATTTTTCCTTGTATTCTTCTTTGCATTCTTCTTCTTCTTTATCCCTTATTGTTCTTTGCAATCTTGTTTGCCCTTTCCTTTTTCATCTTCTTTTTTTGGCATTTTTCTTCTTTTTTTGCATTCTTTTTGTTTAATTTGTTAATCTCAACTTCTTTTTCTTTTATTTTTCTTGCATCATTCTTCTTCTTTGCATTTTTTTTTTGATTCTTCCTCCTCCTTGCATTCTTCTTCGCAAAGTACTTCTTTTTCGCATTCATATTTGCATTCTTCTCCACTGCATTATTCTTAGCATTCTTCTTCGCATTCTTCTTTTTCCTCAACATTCTTCTTTTTATTCGCATTCTTCTTCACAGTTTTGTACTCGTTTGCACTCTTCTTCGCATTCTTCTTTTCATTCTTCAGTCATTATTATTGATCGATAAAGATACTACATAGAACTACTGCCACTTTACACAAACACGTACATAAAATTCGGGCACGCGCGCGCAAACACACAAATATAAAAAACATACACATACACACACGCGCGCGCACGTGCTCACACGTACACAGACACACAGACACACACACACACACTCACTCACTCACTCACTCACTCACTCACTCACTCACTCACATACACACACACACAAAATTGCACGTACACATTCACACATATACACACACGCACGCATACACACACACACACACACTATTGAACTCTTCCGCACACGCACACACACACCGCGTGCGCGCGCGCGCGTGTGTGTGTGCATGTCTGTGTCTGTGTGTACAGGGACAGAGCACGATAGAGAGAGTGAACAAGAGGACTGAGAAAGATAGCAAGAGCACAGCACAGGTTTCAAAAACATAATCTTACTGCCATGCATACGATGCTGAAACGAATCTTTTTTTTTCTAAAGACAAGACAAATGGAGTGAAGCACAAAAGGAAAAACAATATAGTAAGAAACAATAGGTATGCAGACCAGGAAGCACAGTCAAAACTACACAACAATCAAATCGAAAAAGAAAAAAAATAAGGTCGAAATAAAAGCACATAATCATGGGAACACTTGTGCTATACAATCAACAGCGTTGGCGTACAGATACACATAAGCACACAGACACACACACACAGAGAACACGCACGCATGTACCCTCACACACACGCACACACTCATACGCACGCATGCATACACGCACGCATACACACACATGCACTTAAGCAAGCAAACACACACACACACACACACACGATAATTACATACGTACACACACACGCGCGCGCACACACACACGCACGCACGCACGCACGCACGCACGCACGCGCGCGCGCGCGCACACATACACACACACCCTTGTATGTTTGTCTCAGTGTGTTACTGTTAGTGCGTGCGTGCGTGCACGTGTGTCCGTGCGTGGGCGTGTGCGCGCGCGCGCCTGTGCAGGCTTGCGTGCGTGTGTCTGTCTGTCTATCCTTGTCTTTGAGCCTGTCTGTCTGTCTGTGTCTGTACCTGTATGTCTGTGCGTGTACAGAAAGAAAAAGAGGACAAATAGTCTATATAGATAGGGAAATATCGAAGGGGGAGTACACATTAGGAAAGCACTCTCGCAAAAATGCAGAGAGAGAGAGAGAGAGAGAGAGAGAGAGAGAGAGAGAGAGAGAGAAGAGAGAGAGAGAGAGAGAGAGAGAGAGAGAGAGAGAGAGAGAAGGGAAAGAGGGTGTGAGGGAGATGGGATACAGAGAATGAAATAAAAGGCAGATGCATTTTTGTATAATTTAGACTTGAAAGAAAGAAACAAAATGCAGAGAGTAATAACGTAGATCAATTTTAAAAAAGCGAATGAAAGGCGAAAGAAGCATCGATTTCAAATAAACGACAGGAAAAAAGATCGGAAATAGTTTAAAAGATGAAAAAACAAAAATCACGAGTCAGTGATGAAAAAAGTTTTTATTTTATTTCGTAAAAAGTGAAATAACCTGATGGAAATAAAGGGGGAATAAATCTGTTCAAAATAGAAGAGGAGAAGAAAGAGAGAGAAGAAAAGCTTAAATAAGGCAACAGGAGTCATTTTTGCGCTGCCCTATTCATCGTTGTAAAAAAAGTTAAATTACCTTTTTAATCAAGGGATTTTCTCCTGAACCTTTTTTCGCTTCTTCATCTTCTGTTTTGTTATTGTTGTTGTTGTTGTTGTTTTTTTTTTCTCTCTCCTCCTCCTCTCTTCTTCTTCTTCTTCTTCTTCTTCTTCTTTGTTTGTTGTTGTTGTTATTTCTTCTTTTCTTCTTCTTTCTTCTTCTTCTTCTTTCTTTTTCTTTCTTGTTTTCTCTCTTCCAATCTCTCTCTCGATTCTTCTTCCTTCTTTCTCTTGTATGTCTTTTCTTTACTCTATCTCTTCTTCCTTCTCTTTCTTATTTTTGTCTATTTATTATGTATTCTATGTATGTATGTATGATGTAAGTTGTAGAATGGTATATATGTACGTATGTGTGTATGTAGTACGTGTACATGTTGTATGTATATGTAGAAGTAGTATGTAGTATGTATGATGTATGTGATGTATATGTATAGTCAGACAGAGAAGTGATGAGAAAGGAGAGATGAGAGACAGCACCAACAGTAGCACACAACAGTGAAAAGAACACAACACACAATCACACACACACACACACACACACACACACACACACACACACGACACACACAACAACACACACAACACACACCACGCACAACACACACACACACACACACACACACACAACACACACACTACACACCACACACGCACACACGCCAACACATATATATATATATAATTGTATATATATATATATATATATATATATATATATATATATATATATATATATATATATATATATATATATATATGTGCGCACAAACACTCTCTCTCCCTCTCTCTCTCTCTCTCTCTCTCTCTCTCTCTCTCTCTCTCTCTCTCTCTCTCTCTCTCCTCTCTCTCTCTCATCTTCTCTCCCTCCCTCCCTCCTAGCTCTCTTTCTTTTACACTCACACACACACGCACACACACACACGCACACACACACACGCACACACACACAAAACTACACAAACACACCACACACAAACACACACACACACACAAACACACACACAAACACAAACACACACACACATACACACACACACACAAACACACACACACACACACACAACACCACACACACACACACACACACACAACACACACACACACACACACACACGTAGAGCTGTGTGAATGTACATAGAGATGAAGATGGAGGATGAGGAGTGAAATGAAAACCAATGAATATTCGGAGAATCAGTGGCCAACAAATGGACATTAGACAGGGGTGACATCCTTTTAACCTCCCTTTTTAGAAGTCTATGTTAAACAATCACACACACACACACACACACACACACACACACACACACAACACACACACACACACACACACACACACACACACACACGCACAGCACGCACACATAATGCATGCACGCACATACGTACGTACGTAGCACGCACACACAAACAGCATGCACGCTCGCACCACACACACAAACTACACACACACACAAGTAATCACCTAATTGGTATCTTTCTTTGTAATCAATCACTGAGTTATTAACTTGATTAGCTTGGAATTAGAAGACTTCCTTTTCAAAAGAAAAGGAGAACGAAACGAAGCGTTGGAGAGACAGAGAGAGGCAAAGACCCAAAAAAGTGAGAGACAGAGGGGGGCATATAATATATATTATATAATATAATATAGTAAATAAAAATATATATGTATAAGTAATAGTAAAATAATGAGATAGTATATAATATAGATATAAATAATATAAATATATATGTGTGTATATAATATGTGAGAAAAGAGAGAGAGAGAAGAGAGAGAGAGAGAAGGAGACAAAAGAGAGAAGAGAAGAGAGAAGAGAGAGAAGAGAAGAGAGAGAAGAGAGAAGACAGAAGACAGAGAAGAGAGAGAGAGAGAGAGAGAGGACGAGATAGAGAAAGAAAATGTCAGCAAGAGACATAGGGAGGGAAGGAAGGAAAGAAACACAGAAAAGAACAGAGACAGACAAAGACAGAAAAGAGACAGAGAAAAAAGAGAGCTAGGGAAGAGAGAGAGGGAAGGAGAGAGAAAGAGAAAGAGACAGAGAGAGAAAGAGAGAGAATGAGAAAGAGTGAGAGAAAACAGAATACATCGGGGAAGAAAGAAGCAGATGCACAGATTCAGATTCAGAATCAGGTAGATAGACAATGAAATACACACACACACACACACACATCACACACACACACACAACACACACACACACACACACACACACACACACACAACACACAACACACACCACGCACACACAACACACACACACAACATACACACACACAACACACACACACACAACAACACACACACACACACACACACACACACACACACACACGCACACACACACCACACACACGCTCACTTATTCATTATCCTCTGAAGTTGAAATTGTATGACTCTACTCACCCCTCAGACACCACACACACACAGACACTACCACGTACACCACACCACACTCCCATCCTCCACTGACACACCACACCACACACACACACCACCCCTCACACACACCAGACTCTTTCTCATTTCAATCAATCCTTGTACACAACTGTAACAAAGCATATGACGAAAACAAGAACTTTTTAAATTTTAATTGTTAATTCATTTTGTTCCGCGGCAGGAGCTTCGAGGTTCGCCAATGGTGAGATGTTGCGTTTGATGCCCACCATTACGGTAGCTGCATTCTGATTCAGAGGATAACGTCTAAACGGTTTTTTTTCCCAAATTTCTCTCTTATGACCTTACTGGAACACGCCGCTGTGATCAAGAGTTCTGAAAGATTAATCGGGTTTTTTTTCAACGTGTACCACAATGTTCTGCGTGCGTTTGCACAATGAGGGTCTCTGTTTATAGTCCGTTCTAAGGATTTTTCGGGGAAAGTGGAGTCAGCACTCCAGGAGTAAAATCCCTTTCGGTAGGCCTCTCTGCCTGGTATCAATCCTGGGCTGTCAGTTCACGAGCGCAATGTTCTAACCACAAGGCTACCCCGTCCCCCAACTGGTGATAAATCAGCATTTTAACAGCCATTCGTCTTGAAATGGGCATTCAAAAAGGTTGCAGACCCTTTAACCTCTATTTAAAAGGGTCAGTTTTGAAAGCCCGACACAAAACCCGTGAATTACTGGGCTTCTTTCTTTTCCAATCAGTCACTGAATGCTTCGCTTTATCATGGGTAAAGTGTGGCTTCTTTCGAGATTGAGCGGAGAGACACAGAACCAGTAACCGATATTCAAACGCGCGCACACACACACACACACACACAGCACGCACGCACGCACGCACGCACGCACACACACACACACACACACACACACACACACACACACACACACACACAAACACACGCAGTGTAGTATATATATATATATATATATATATATATATATATATATATATATATTATATATATATATATATATATAATATGTAATATATTTATATTGTATGGCCAAGTTATATAAAGAAAATCCTTGTGTCTAGACAGTATGGATATTAAAAAAAAAAAAAAGCTACTTACAATACCGTCATACTCTGACAGTGCTTAGTCTTTCCCAGGGTCAGTGGGAGCAAGACGATAAACTAGGAAACGAGGGCCATTTTCTGGAGACATCAACAAAAACATCATAAACGTGCCCAATGAAGAGAGAGAGAGAGAGAGAGAGAGAGGGAGAGGAGAGAGAGAGAGAGAGAGAGAAGAGGGAGAGGGGGGGGGGGGGGGTTAGATAGATAGATAGATAGATAGATAGATAGATAGATAGATAGATAGATAGATAGATAGATAGATAGATAGATAGATAGATAGATAGATAAATCGATGATAGATGGACAGATGGATAGAGGATAGATAGAAAAAACAGAGAGAGACAGAGACAGAGAGAGACACAGACAGAAGAGACAGAGACAGAGAGACAGAGGACAGACGGACAGAGACAGAGCGTCAGAGAGAGAAACATAGAGAAGCAGACAGCGAGAAAAAGGGAGAAACAGAGAGATAGAAGGAGAAAGAAAAAGACAGGAAGAGAGAAATACATAGAGAGACAGAGACAGAGAATAGCGAGACAGAGACAGAGAGATTGAAGAGCAAAGGGGGAGAAGGATAAAGATAAAATGGTGATGTATTCAAATTAGAAAAGAAACAAAAGATTGAATTTCAGCAGGCAATCAGGAGTGTCACACACACACACACACAAACACACACACACACACACACACACACACACACACACACACACACACACACACACACACACACACACACACACACACACACACACACACAACGTCCCCCTTCCTCTAGCAATCCTTTCAACATATAGCTGTAAATCGGTGTAAAATTCTCCCTGCCTTAAGCAAGAAAAAATGAAAACCAAGCAAAAAAAAAAGGTATCAAGAATTGAGAAGGGTGAAAATGAACAGCGGTAAACAAACAGCTTTTCCAAACAAACAAACAAAACACCCGAAAATAAACCCAGGGTTGAAAGGGTTAACTGTCAACAGAAAACAATATATCAAGGTGTGAGGAGGGTGCATATCAAAAGCGAAAGAAAAAAAACATTAAAAACAATATCAAACAGCTTGATTGTGTTTTGAGAAACGGGCGTTACACTTAAAGAACAGAGCACTTAATGATTAAAATTTACAACAACAACAAAAAAGTAATAATTGTTCTCCATTTTTCAGAAAGATCTCTGAGCTTCACCAGTGCTGAGATTTTGCGTATGCGATCATTTTTACCTACCATTAAAGGTTGCTGCATTCCGACTTCGGGGATGGTGTCTTAAACATAGCACCTGTGTGCATGCAAAAATAAACTATTTAGTTTTTTTTAGTCTTACCGGCACGCATCCACCTGCTCTGTTTGAAAGTTTGGAAAATGTGTGTAAAAACGTTCTGCGTGTAGTGACACACGGGGTCTTGGTTTATAGTCTCATCTGAAAGACTTTGGGGGCGAGTGGAGTCGGCACCGATGTTAACGCCAGGGGAAAAACAGGCACCTCCGTGGTGACTCGAACCCAAGCCTTCAGATCACGAGTGCAACGCTGTAACCATGCAGCTTTCCCAGCCCCTGATTGTGTGGAAACGGGTGTCTAATAAGGACAGAGCACTTAATAAATGAATATATATAATATATATATATTGTATATATTCACATATATAATTATATATATATATATATAATTTATATATATATATATATATATATATATATATATATATATATATATATATATATATATATATATATATATATATATATTATATTCCCGTTTTTCTGCTACAGCTGCACGGCTCACCAATGGTGGATTCATTTTGCTTCTGCAATTATTATTTCCCCATCGTTTGGGTAGCTGGTTTCCGACTTTATGGGGAGAAAGAAATATAAAATTCAGGATAAAGGAATGCACAGACAGGTGGGTATCTATAGAGAAGTGACTTTACTTCTCCTTTCACTTCCGGAGGAGTTAACAAGGCACTGCACAGCACTGCACTGCACTGCACTGCACTGACAGTTTGCAGCATTGTGTCAAGGTCATGTTGACATCGGTGCAGGGGTTCGTCTGCTGTTAGCACTTCAAGCCAGAGGACTGGGCACAACGTGAGACTTGAACCCACGAAATCCCCCGTGGAGATGCCGGGAACCTGTCAGTATAAACAGCATCCCCACCTTCTGGAAGTTCTGTGCTGGGATTCCCTCTTTTCTATCCCGCTCTTTGTTTCTGCCGTGTTCTTTTTCTTCTTGGGGCATGCCATGGCACTTACAAATAAGCGGGTAGGGTTTTTTTTCCCAAAAGGTATGCTGCGGTACTATAAAATGCATTTTTTGTTGTTGACAATGAATATTACATTCATATAAGTAGCGGTGTTTTTTTCGGTCATGTGATGAAGGAAAAAAAATCTCAATTAAAGGAGACAGAAACTGTCTTTTTCTAGTTTATGACACTGTCAAAAGCAAGAAATTCAATATGAAATACAGGTGAAAAATGTCAGAAATAAGATCAAACAGAAAATAGCAAATTACCAATTTTAAAAATTAAAGACAACATTAACGACTTATCAACAGAGTGCAAAAGGTATATAGACACGACAACAAGCAATTATGGTTTGTAGAGAGAAAGAGTGAGGAAGAAAGAACACAGACAGTATATAAAATACAGACAAATGAATAAATAGAGACAGACAGACAGATATAGAGACAGGGAGAGAGAGGGGGGAGGAGAGGAGAGAGAGACAGAGACAGACAGACAAACAGACAGACATAGACAGGCAAAGAGACAGACAGGCAGGCAGGCAGGCAGGCAGGCAGGCAGGCAGGCAGGCAGACAGGCAGACAGACAGACAGACAGACAGACAGACAGACAGACAGACAGACAGAGACAGAGAGAGGTATTCAATTCAAACTCAAGATTCAGCTTCTTTTATTCTTTTATTTTGAGAATTTTGAATAGTATTGAATAGTGCGCATTTACATCCAGTCCCCGTCCTTTTCAGGGATAACTTCAAGATAGAAAAGAAACACAAACAACCACCAAAAGTCACACACAGAGAGAAAAACACAAAGTAGCTGTAATGGACAAAAGACAAATTAATTTGCAAACACCAAACAAGAAAAACAAAACAAAAGAGAGGACAGACTTCAGACTTCAGACTTTTACTGCACATCTGCCTTAGGCCACAATACAAAACAAATGGTGGGCATAGAGTGTGGGCATGTGACATAAGTGTTATATACATATTGCTAGCAATGTATGTGTATATGAAATCATGTATCGGCAAGAATAAAAGAAGAAAGTTATAAATAAAAACACACGCACACGCGTGCACGCACACACGTACGCACGGAGACACGCATGCACGCAAGCACACACACACACACGCACGCACGCACGCATGCACGTACACACACATATACACACTCAACCACACACACGCACGCGCGCTCACACGCACGCACACACACACAAAGACTGAAAAAGAGACAGAGAAGGGTAGGGGGTAGAAAAGGAGATAAGAGTTCTATGTGAATCATGTATATAAAACACACACACACACACACACACACACACACCACACACACACACACACACACACACACACACACACACAAGTAGGCCATTGTGTGCCGGTGGGAACAGATGACAATATTTACAAAACTGCTTACACACGGGACAGGATGTAAAAAAGCAATGAGTGCTTATTCCATTGCACACGATATAAAAGAATAAACAAAAGAATGAAAAAAAACTCACACACGCACACGCACGCACACACACACACAACGCACGCACGCACGCACGCACGCACACACACCACGCACACACACGCACACACACACAACGAAAGCACTAGTAAAGAAAAGCTGATAAAAATTGGGATGCAAATAAATCCTCCGAAACTGATAAAACACATACCGTTGTTTCTTAAGTTCTTTTTTATTTTCTTTGGTATTTTTCTAGCTTATGTTATTTATGACTCGAATGAAATGAGTACACAGAAGATGCAAAGTTGCCAGACCTA
>CM060333.1:2786434-2796434 GCA_030674155.1 Stramonita haemastoma | reverse complement strand
TCAGAGTTCCCAAAGCGCACGAATGCGCAGGCAAACAGACTTGCAAACGCACGCGCGTTTGATGACTCTCAACCCATATACATGCATACATAAATATACATGCATACACATATACATACATACACATAATAATATCATACATACATACATACATGCATACATGCATACTTGCAACATACATACATACATACATACATACATACATACATACATACATACATACATACATACATACATACATACATACATACATAATAATATACATACATACATACATACATACATACATACATACATACATACATACATACATACATACATACATACATACATACACTTACATGCATATATACATACATACACACACACATATATATATATATTTGAGAGAGGTAGAATTGAAGGGGGATGAAGAAAGAGAGACAGATAAAAGGATTGACAATAAAAGGATTGACAGAGAGTGAGAATGCCAAGGTTAGAGGTAGAGAGAGAGAGAAAGGGGGGGTGAAGAAAAAGAGAGAGAGAGAGAGAGGGGGGGGGGGGAGAAAAGCGAGAGAGAGAAACATACAGACAGACAGACAGACAAACAGGCAAACAGGCATGTAGACAGGCCGGCCTGCAGACAGAAAGACAGACAGAGACAGAGGGCGAGAGACAGACCTTGCTATTCCACAGATAAGGAAGACAGCAGGAGAGTGGACACAGAGGGGAGGATGAACAGGGGAGGAAGGTTAGCCATCTGTGCACACTGGCACCGTATTGCTCTGTCAAGTCCTTTACATGGCTCTAAACACATAGTTCTAGAATAAAGGAAAGAAAGAATAAATAAACAAATGAATGCCATGATGAAAGAAAGACAAGCAAAGAAAAAATAACAATACAAAAAAGAAATGTGCTCTTCTATTAAAAATAGGACTTTGTAAAAATCGAGAACATCAATGTACAAGAATGAATGTATGATTTAAAGGAGAAGAGAGGAATACAGATGTAGAGTATGAATGATGCAATAAATGATGATGATAATTAATTACGAATGAAAATAACAACTTATCGATTGAATGAATAAATGGATTGACGGATAAGGGAAAGAATGGACATTCCAATGAATGATTGAATTGATTAATGAGTCAGTGAACAAATAAAACATACAGAGAAATGAACAAGACCGAAACAGAACGGAAGAAACACCATAAGAAAGGGGGAGGTAAACAAACTAAAAGAAAAAGAATCAAAGGAAAAAGTGAAAAACTCTAAAATAGATTCAAAAAGAAACGGGGAGAAAGTAAGAAACGAAAATACACAAATACTGAAAGTAAAAGAAAAATGAACCGAGAGAGAAAGAGAGAGAGAGAGAGAGAGAGAGAGAGAGAGAGAGAGACAGACAGACAGACAGACAGACAGACAGACAGACAGACAGACAGACAGACAGACAGACAGACAGACAGAGACAGACAGACAGAGACGCAAAGAAAGAAAGAAGGGATTTATTTTTTTTAGAATAACGAAAGAAAGAATAACCAGTAGTAGACACCTGCTGAAAAAAAAGAAGAAAAACAAAACGAAAGAGGGGTACACTGACGAACAGAAAAAGAAGCAAAGAAAAACAATACTGCCCAATGATGACGACACAAGTGCTGCTATTGTCATGGTTACAAGAGAGGAAGAATAGAAGGGCAAAAGACAGCAAAAGAAACCATGCCATCTCACCCACATCGGGAGCAGCGGGATAACCTAGGCCTGCTGGTTAGAGTTTTGCACTCGCGATTTGACGGCCGGAGTTCAAACCACCACTGGGACGCTTGTCCAAGGGGAGTTTTCCCCCTGGAGTGAACATCAGTACCGATTCCACTTCCCTTACATAGGCCCGGTGCGTGAACGCATGCAGAACATCTTGCGCACATGCTAAAAACCCGTTGTGCCTTTTGGAAGAGTAGGTCAATCGTGCCGGTAAGATCGGATATTTAAAAGAGAAACATCTTTAAAAAGAAATAAAAAGACCGTGTGCACACTAGTTTTATAATTTCTATATCACAAGTCATAAGTGCTGCTACTTTTCTTCGTCGTCGTCGTTCGAACGCTCAGACAGCTATTGTTGTCTGTCATCTGAGAGAAAATGCCTTGGGCTGCCTTTAAGCGCCTGACAAGTCAGGCCCAGCACACCAGACTTCGGCGCGGGAGAGACATCGTTTAAAAGTCTTCCTGGAAAAAAAAGGCAGGAGAATGGTGGACCTAACACTACAGACAACAGACATGAGGTGACAAGAAGGAAACAACAAGGCAGAAACAAAGAGAGGGATAGAAAAGAGGGAATTTCTTGCACAACAATTCCAGACAGTGGGATTAGCTATTATACTGAAGCAGGCCCCTGGCATTCCTACGGGGAAAGGCCGCTGCTTTGATGATATGCAAACAAAATGGTCATACACGCGAAACATCTCACCGTGATGAGCCTTTGAGCGCTAAGGCAGGAACAGGGATGCGGAGAGTAGGTGGGGGTGGGTGGGGAGGGGGAGCAACCCCCCCCACCACCCCACACCGGGCTCAGCAAAGCTGTCAGACAGTGATGCACAATGTGTGAAGTCATACACGCATTGAATCTTCCTCTTGTCCGTCTGTATACACAAGTGAGAGAGAGATGAGAGAGAGAGAGAAGAGAGAGAAGAGAGAGAGGGAGGAGAGGGGGGGAGGAGAGAGAGAAAAGAGGAGAAAGAGAGAGGAGGAGAGAGGAGAGAGAGGAGAGGAGAGGAGAGAGAGAGAGAGAGAGAGAGAGGAGAGAGAGAGAGAGAGAGAGAGAGAGAAGAGAGAGAGAGACAGAGAGAGAGAGAGAGAGAGAAGAGAGAAGAGAGAGACAGAGAGAAAGAGAGAGACAGAGAGAACAGAGAGATAAAATGAGTTTATTCTTTATATCGAGGAAAATGGAATAAGACACATCTTGGGTTTTTTTCATCCAGTCATCCGTATTATGCAGTTTTGTAAAATGTCATACGTCTGTTGCACGGAACAACATGGCTAACTATTACTTCCATTACGAAAGCAACAGGATTTAGAGTGTGCGTGCGCGCAAGAAGTACCTGTAGAAAACCTGGAGAGAGAGAGAGAGAGAGAGGAGGAGGAAGAGATGAGGAGAGAGAGAGAGAGAGAGAGAGAGAGAGAGAGAGAGAGATACAGAGATACAGAGATACAGAGATAAGAATACAGAGAGTGAGACAGAGAGAGAGAGAGATACAGAGAGTGAGACACAGAGAGAGGGGAGGGAGAGAGAGGGGGGGGGAGGAGAGAGAGGGGGGGGGAGAGAGAGAAAGAGACGTAAGGGGGGGAGAGAGAGAGAGAGAGAGAGAGAGAGAGAGAGAGAGAGAGAGAGAGAGAGAGAGAGAGAGAGAGAGAGAGAGAGGAGAGATAGAGAGAGAGAGAGAGATAGAGAGAGAGAGAGATGGAGTGAGGTAGATAGAGAGGGAGAGACACAGAGAGAGGGGGGGGGGGGGGGGTAGACAGAGACAGACAAACAGACAGATAGACAGACAGGCATAGAAAAAAGGGCCTCACAGATTAGAAGGAAACTCAATAAGCAGAAGAGAGGTGTATGAAAACGGGCGAGAGACGTGATGAAAATCTAAACACTGGCCCTCCATATCTCCTGCAATTACTTTCCCGGCATTGAATTGAAAGTTACACACATCCACAGAAGAAAAAAAAAAGGACAGAAACTCCGAATAAACAAATGCAAATGGGCGGTGGCTGAACGGAAGAGAGGCATACACATGACAACAGAAAAGGAAAAAAAAACTATGCACATAAAATTTAAAGTCTCTTTGCCTCTGTCTGTATCTTTTTTGTATTTCTGTCTGTCTGTCTGTTTTTTCTATTTGTCTGTCTGTCTGTCTGTCTCTTCTCTGTCTTCTGTCTCTGTTGTCTGTCTTCTTCTGTGTCTCTCTCTTCTCTCTTCTTCTCTGTCTCTTTCTCTCTCTCTTTCTCTCTCTTCTCTCTCTCTCTAACACACACACACAACACACACATACACAACACACATCACACAAGCACTACACACATCACACACACAAACACATACACACATCACACACAAAACTACACACACACACTCTCACACACACATACACACACATACACACACACATACAACACACACACACACACACACACACACACACACACACACACACACACACACACACACACACACACACACACACACACACACTTGTAGGAATTCCTATAAATTTGTATTGAACTATCCTATACTCTAAAAAAATAAAACCAGACTTTTTTTTTCAAAAAGCTTGGTACAATTCAGAAAGACTGTTAGCTTGGAGCAAATTTGATGTTATTCTTGAAGGATTTTGATAAAACAATCGCTATAGAGCAGTTTCAAAATCGAAAGCAGTCAGGCTTACAGCAAGAGAAAGGTTTCAGCGAGGAGCGAAGCCATAGACGACTAGCTTGGATTGAAATCGGGTACAATGTGTGTGATGTCACTTCCTTAATACAACATTTTTTGGTAGTAGTGTCATTTTTTAATCGAAAGTACGCGCATTTTGTGTTTACATTCATTACTGTTGTTGTTTGTTTTTAATTTAAAATCCAGACAACAGTTACAACAGACTGACGATATAAGACGGGAGTACAGAAGGGTAGACGTTAGGGCAAACAGAGCAAAAGTTAGAGGCAGACAGACGAGAGGACGACAGACAGACAGACAGATGGGGGGAGGAGGGTGTGTGAGTGTAGTAGGGGAGGGAGGGTATAGCTGTAATTTTTGAAACAAGGAATATCAGGGGATTATACATTTGTCAGTGTGTGTGTTGTATGTATGTATGTGTTGTTGTATGTGTGTATGTTGTGTTGTTGTGTGTGTGTAGTGTATGTATGTGTGTATGTGTGTTGTGTGTGTGTGTTTTGTGTTTGATGTAGTTTTGTGTTGTGTGTATTGTATATTTTTATTTATGATAATATGTGTGTGTGTGTGTGTGAAACTATTATTGTGTATTTAACTATCAATTAGTTAAGCGCTTTTATGCATTGTATGTCAGTGTCTGGAGCACTTAAAAACGTAATGGAGAAATTTGTACTTAAGAAAACACAAATCAATCGCCACTAATTTTTGTCTGAACTTTACATAGAAATTTTTTATAAATTAATAGACAGACAGGCAGTTAGGTAATTAGTAGGTAGATTAACAGATAGAGCGGTAGATAAATAGGTAGATATACACACAGGTAGGTAATAGATAGATAGATAGATAGATAGATAGATAGATAGATAGATAGATAGACAGAAGACAGATAGACAGACAGACAGACAGACACAGACAGACAGACACATGTACAATACATACACACACATGCATACATACATGCATACATCATACATACATACATACATACATACATACATACATACATACATACATACATACATACATACATACATACATACATACATACATACAACATACATACATACATACATACATCCATCCATCCATCCATCCACCATCCATCCATCATCCATGCCATCATCCATGCCATACATCATACATACGTACATACGTCCATACATCCATCCATCATTCATGCATCCATCCATACAGGGGTGGCAGGGAGGCTGTTGTTTTTGGCTGAAATCTGAAAACTGTTGATATGATTACAGAGGCGGGGAAATGATGAGATAAACAACATTATTGTGTTCAGGTCATGGCTGAAAATACCGTGTCATTGCTGCCAGCCAATTTTATGATGTTAAGAGAAATAGATATATACAGAGAGGCAGGCAGGCAGACAGACAGACTGGCAGACATACTGGCAGACAAATCAACGATAAATGAATAGAACTTGGCAAGAAAGCATACAGGGTTTTTTGTCTTGAACAGGAGCATTTTCAATCTATATTTCATCTTTCCAAAAGGAATAAAAAGGAGTGGCAAGAATGACTTTTAGTCGACCATTGATCAATACAGCTGTTATTCTTCTCTATTACCAATCAAGCGGACAACGGGAGTTGGGTTTTTGTGCTAAAGTGTGTCTGTGAATGTACCTAGATTATACAGCTAAGAGGATAGGCTTTGTATATCTATTCGTTTACTTATTCAAACGGATAGATAGTTATGGATGATTCATATATCTTTAACTCATGTTCTTCTTATGTAGATGTTTATTCCTAAATCTTATTCCTTTATTTATTTGTATTTTTTGCAATTTAGCATTCTGTCAGGTTTTCTAGGATATAAAACAAATGTACTAGAAAAATGTAGAAAAACAATACTCGTAAATCACTGAAAGACTTTCGTGGGTTTTTTTTTACGTACACAGTTTGCATTTGCTTTCTTTTCCTATGGGCTTAAATTCTTTCTTATTTTCTTTCTTTAATTCTGTTTTAAATGGGTTTTTTTGTTCTTTTAAAAACTGATGTTATTTCTTTACGTTTAATACTGTATGCATTGCGTTTGCACTGTTTTGTTTTGTTTTGTTTTGTGAGGCGATTTTTTTATTTCTGCTGTTGTTGTTGTTGCTTTGTGTTGTTGTTGTCCTTGCCTTTATAATTCGTTTATTCTTCCCTTTAGAAAACCCCTTGGCATCAGAATGAATTTTACAGAAACATGGAAACAAATAAAGCAGAGGCTGAATGATAGCGATGGATTATACAGCAGTTTAGAATGAGAATGTAATTATTCCCCAGCGTAAAGTTACAACACAATACAACAACGCCAAAGGAGACCAGTTCAATTCGGAAGAGTACAGGACAAGGGAGAGAAGCTATGCGTAAGGGAGAGAACTGGGTCAGCTGGAATCTGGGTTCTACCCAATTGCTGTTTTGCTGAAAATTAATATGAACACTGATTTTGTGATTATAGGGACGGGAAAAGACGAGCTAAACAACATGACAATGATTATAACTAGAGCCAGAAACTACCGTATTGTAGCAGTTATCCTGTTTGATGATGTTACAAGAGAGAGACAGACAGACAGACAGACAGACAGACAGACAGACAGACAGAGATGAATCGACTTATAAAGAGAGAGAGGAAGATTTTCTTTTTAGATTTTTAGACTTTTATTCTTTGATATCGAGGATAATGGGATAAGCACTCTTGTGCTTTTTTACATCTAGTCCCCGTGTGTATGCAGTTTTATAAATGTCATCTGCCCCACCGGCACACAATGGCCTTCTCTTACGAAAAGCGGAACAGGATTTAACATGTACGCAACGTGTGCACACGGGGCCTCGGTTTAAAGTCTCATCCGAGGGACTTTTGGGGAGGGTGGAGTCAGCACTGATTTTAACTCCTGGAGAAAAATCTCCTCGACCGGAATCGAGCCCGGGTCGTCAAATTGCCAGCGCGATGCTCTGACCACTAGGCTATCCGTCCCCCAGAGAGAGAGAGAGAGAGAGAGAGAGAGAGAGAGAGAGAGAGAGAGAGAGAGAGAGAGAGAGAGCATCAAATACAGAACAGACACATTGTTTGTTAACTACTTTACAGTAGAGTTTCTGCATGCACTGAAAACATCTTAAAATTAATGGTGTTCGTGTACATTGTGTTTGAATGTGAGTGTGGGGTTGTGTCTAAGCCTCTCAAACTTTTTTGAATGGAAAATTTAACGAAAAATAGAAATGTTATTAAATCAACCATAGAAGACGAATCAAGGGAAACACTCATTTTCCCTAAAAGTATGGAAAATGACTGAACGATTTCATCCATTTCATATTTTTCAATGGAACAAAGACGTAGAGGAAAGGCCCTTAACCCACTCATCAATGACGAGAAAGGCTCTTCAACCAATCGGTTTAGAGGAATTTCACGTGAGGGTTTTTTTTTTGCGTTTAAGTTTGACTTTAAAACACTTCCAAAAATATGAACTAAAAAGAGATTAGTGTCTTCTGTTGTTGTTGTTTGTATTTTTTTTACTCGTTGTTTCTATCTAGCAGTTAGCTACACTTGTTTCAAAGCTGTTCTTTATTCGTCAGTTGTTGCGTTTTCCATTATTCATTTCTGACGCTCCACCACATAAGATGTCGCATTGCACCAGACAACAATTTTTAGTTATTGACATGCTATCAATCTGCAATAAAAGGGCTATCCAATCAAAAACCAGATTGAAAATCGACAATTCTGTGCAAAGTTATTACAAATTGAAATGATAGACTGCAAGATGGACAAAATGAGAAACGGGCAAGTTTATTCTCGTAAAAGGTTGTCAGAATGAGGGCTTAGGTATTTTCAAAACACATTTAAAAGCAAAAGGAATAATAAAAAAATTATGCATTGATATTTTAGTGTAAGGTAGATCAACGGACGCAGTTCAATAATCTATCAAAGTCTCAAAATTGACAACTTGACCCCCATCTGCCTTTGATGGCTCCTAGCGCAAACTTGGGTAATGTGCTAAGCGACTCATTTCGTGGTGGAGCGTCACAATTATTTTCTGTTCTCTGTTTATACTTTATCCCTATCTTTCCTTATCAAGCTATTTATCATGTACAAGTATTTTGCTTCAGTTGTAGAGCGTTTACACTCCAACAGACATGACAAAAGTAGTCGTTTATTACTTCCATTACCTGACGGGGGGGGGGGGGGGGGGGGGGGGTTAGTTCTTTGAGGCTTTTAGTTTTAAAGCCCAATGTTTTTGCTTTTTAGGGGCTTTCTTGTTTTGTTTTCACACATCACAACACACACACACACACACACGCCACGCACACACACACTCACACCACGCACACACACACACACACACGCGCGCACACGCCACGCACACACACACACACTCACACACGCGTGCGCATGCACACGCACACGCAGACGTACTAACACACTGGATGACAAAAATTACAATACTGCATACACAGAGAAACAGGGTGTAAAAAAAAAAGCACACAACGGCTTATTCCATCATCCTCAAAAAAATAATTAAAAAATAACAAAATGGTGTTATCGTGTCCTGTAGTTGTACTTTTTTCCAGTACGTTTTTTGTTGTTGTATGATGTGATTTCATTATTGTGTTGTTGCTTGTAATGGTTTTCATTTTCCGTTTTTCTGCAGTTTAGAAATCCCCAGCTATCGAAACTGGATGTTACAGAAACAAGTCAAATGGAGCTCGAAATGCAGTAAAATGTGAGAAAAGAATTCAAAACATCCCCCAAAAAACACACTGACCGGTCAGGAGGCTGGCTTTAATTCAGAAGAGTGGAGTAAAAGGGAGGGAAGCCATGAACAAGGGGAGTGACCCGGGTTAGCTGGAAAAAGGTGTACTATTGTTTGTTGTTTTGCTGACATGTAAAAGCTGATGATGTGATGATAGGGAAGAGAAAATGAGAGCTGGACACCACGAATTTGATTATCCCACAGCCAGAAACTCCTGTATTGTTCCTGTTATCTGAATGTCATCATGGCACTGCTTTGGATTGAACATAGAAACAGAACTTTGCAAATATCAAGAGCAGTATTAGACAAAAAGAAACCTCCAGGCCGTAAGCACTGCAGTAATTCAGACATTTTTTTTTTTTAATCTTTAAAATGAACTGATTTGTGTACTTTGAAAACAGGATCACAAATGCTGTCCATCACTTCTGCCTGATACCAATGACAGAGAGAGAGGGGGGGGAGGAGACAGAGAGAAAGAAGACAGAAAGAGAAAGAGAGACAGGAACAGAGAAAGAGAGCACCCCTCTCAAAGAAACACACAAAAGACAAAATCATGTTCATATCTTTGCTTGGAAAACCACAGCAGTGTTTCTGTGTGAAGTGCAAGTATTTGAAGTAAGTGCAGAGTTTCAGTCTGACAAAAAATCGTGGGTTTATTTGAATGTCGTAGAATTATTGTCTTCTGTTTTTATAGTTGACATTGTACACAAACCCCCTGAGGGGACAATAACACCAAAAAGAAAAATAACATTAACAAAAAATGAAACTATAAAGGAGAATACAAGTATTTCCTAATAAAAAAGGAACAGATAAACGAATAATATTTCCAGTTTTGGAGGTATAAAAAT
>CM060333.1:2776434-2781434 GCA_030674155.1 Stramonita haemastoma | reverse complement strand
TTCTTTAGTCAGATTATTTGCTTCAAATTTCTTTGGTATGAAAATAGGACTTTCTTGATGAAAACTTTTTCAGAATTGAGTCAATGGATAATCTAACCTTTCGTTCCGTTTTAGTCAACCTGACTACATGTTGAAGCTAAGAGGCACGTGGTGCGTGATTGTGTTGTGTGTGTGTGTGTGTGTGTGTGTGTGTGTGTGTGTGTGTGTGTGTGTGTGTGTGTGTGTGGTTGTGTGTGTTGTGTGTGTATGTGTGTATGTGTGCGTGATACAGTGCATGCGTGCGTTCTTGCGTGCGATCGTACGTGGATGCTTGCGTTTGTGTGCGTGTGTGCGTGTTTCGTGTGTGTATGTGTGTGTGTATGTATGGTTTTGTGTGTGTGCATTCACGCGCGCGCACGCACGCGCAAGTGCGTCCAGGCACGCGCTTATACATTACCCATGTTCGTTTCTGTCTATCTGTCTGTCTGTCTGTCTGTCTGTCTGTCTGTCTTAGAGGTCCCTTTCGATTTAGAGCTGGTTGCAAAGTAAAGAAACAAACAACCTTCTTTTCCTTTAAAAAAAAAGAAGAAACAAATAAGTTAGCCAAAATCTGAAACATTCTGCAGGACAGGAAGGAAGGAAGGAAGGAAGGGAGGAAGGAAGGAGGAGAATAGCGACCCAGGTTGATTCCTCCGGTAGGAAGAAAGGCAGGTGTAAAGGAAGAAAAAGGATGAACAGAGGAGCAGATGTGTTCTCGCTAAGGGAAAAGAAAGGAGCACAAACAAAAGAAACGTGACAATCTTGCGGACTAAAATACAAAAGAGAGAGGAGACACGGAGAGAGACACAGAGAGAGACAGAGACAGAGAGAGACAGAGACAGAGAGAGAGAGAGAAAGAAAGAGAGAGAGAGAGAGGAGGGAGGGAGAGAGAGAGGGGGGAGGAAGAGAGAGAGAGATAAAGAAAGAGAGAGAGAGAGGGGGGGGGGGGAAGAGGGGGAAGAGAGAGAGAGAGAGGGGGGAAGAGAGGGGAAGAGAGAGAGAGAGACAGACAGACAGACAGACAGACAGACAGACAGACAGACAGACAGAGAGAGACAGAAAGAGAGAGGAAGAGGGGGAAGAGACAGAGACAAGAGAGAGAGAGAGGAGAGAGAAGAGAGAGAGAGAGAGGAAGAGAAGAGAGAGAAGAGAGAGAGAGAGAGAGAGAGAGAGAGAGAGAGAGGGGGAAGAGAGAAGAGAGAGAGAGAGATAGAGAGAGAGAGAAGAGGGGCAAGAGAGAGAGGGAAGAGGGGGAAGAGAGAGAGAGGGAAGAGGGGGAAGAGAGAGAGGGAAGAGGGAAGAGGGGGAAGGAGAGAGAGGAGAGAGAGGGAAGAGGGGGAAGAGAGAGAGAGAGGGGGAAGGAGGGGGAAGAGAGAGAGAGAGAGAGAGAGAGAGAGAGAGAGAGAGAGGAGAGAGAGAGAGAGAGAGAGAGAAAGAGAGAAAGAGAGAAAAGGAGAGAAAGAGAGAACGAGAAAGAGAGAAAGGGAGAGAGACAGAGACAGAGACAGAAAGAGAGAGAGATGGACGAAGAGAAAACGGAAGAGAAAAGGAAGAAAGATGTAAAGGGAGAGAGGGAATACGAAAGAACGAAAGAAAAATAGAAACAGAAAGCAAAAAATACAGAAAAAAGGAAAGAAAGAAAAGATTCAACTCTGTCTGTCTGCCTGCCTGTCTGTCTGTCTGTCTGTCTGTCTGTCTGTCCGTCACACACACACACACACACACACACACACACACACCACACACACACACACACACACACACACACACACACACACACACACACACACACTACCACAAAGGCCCCCGTGTGCGAACACACGCAGAACATCTTGCGCACACGTTAAATTCTGTTCCCCTTTTCAAAAGAGAAGGCCATTGTGTGCCAGTGGGAACAGATAACAAGATTAACAAAACTGCATGCACACGGGGACTCGATGTAAAAGAAAACACATGAATACTTATTCCATTATCCTCGATATAAAACAATAAATGACAAATAAATATAAAAAAAACAAATACACATACACACTCATACACGCACACACAACTACAAATAAGCGCGCGCGCGCGCGCACACACAACACCACACACACACACACCACACACACACAACACCACACACACACACACACACACACACACACACACACACACACACACACACACACACACCCTAAAACAAAGTCAGAAGGAGGAACCAGAAATGGGTCCCTCAAAGTTCACAGTGACATGGGGTGTTCTCCAGTAAATGATTGTTTTATGCTGACAATGCTTTCCACGCGCATCTAGCAAGAACAAAAGGAAATGAGAGAACAAATCAAAGCAAAACGAAACAAAAACATAGCAAAACAGTGCAAACAATAAACCGAAAGAGAAAGCCAGAAATGAACTCAATAAAATGCTCAGCACACAGACGTGATTTTCCATCCCTCTTTTACCTGGACACAAACAAACACACATTACTCTGTCAAGCTTTTGTCAAAGCCGTTATTTGCTTGTTCTTTTGTTTTTTCTTTCGTAGGTTCATCCTGTCTTTGAACGTTATCATTTATTGTGTCATTTGTTCTTCCCTGGTTCATTGTTTTGTGTTGAAAGCTATTGTTTCATACATTTTATCGGTTCTTTCTTTGGTTTGATTTCCGTGTCAGATCTGCTTTCTTTTATTATTTTTTAATCATTTATTTTAGTCATTCACTTTATTTTGTGTCTCAGTCATCATTATCTATTCACTCATTAAGATTTTCTTTAGGTTTTCCTTGTGCGGTGTCACAGTGACAATGGATTTCTTCATTCCTATTGTCTCTGGTTTATCTTTGTGTCCTAACCATCATTCATTTGTTAACTAGTTGGGGTGGTGGTGGGGAGGGAGGTAGTTGATATCTCTCTTCTGAAGTATTTTTTGCCCTTCATCTTGTTTGCCTCTGTTCAGGTGTCCCCCTTTAGCTGTCCGTTTTGGGGCTTATGAATTTTGCTGTTTGTTTTTAGTCACCCAGCTCTCCTTTCTAACGCCAGTCTGATGATTGGTCCCTCTCCATTGTGTTGGAGAATTCGTTATAATATTTTTCTCTTCTTTTTTTTAAGAGAGGGGGGGGGGGGAGTGTTCATATATGTAAATGGCTGACTTGTGTATTGATTTGGAAGTTTGGTTGTGGTTCCATAGGGTGGTTGTTGATAAGTATGCTGTTTGTTCAGTGTTCAGGTTCATCAGTCATTTAGTCATTTTGCTGGTTTTTTTTTTCTTTATTTATTCATTTAGTTTTCTATTCTTTGATTTCGAAGATAATGGAATAAGCACTCGTGTAGGTTTTTTTTCTACATCCGTCCCTGATGTATGCAGTTTTGTAAATTTTGTCATCGGTTCCCACCAGCACACAATGACGTACTCTTTTGAAAAGCGGAACAGGATTTAATGCATGCGCAAGATGTTCTGCGTGCGTTCCCACACGGGCCTCGGTTTACATTCTTATCCAAAGGACTTTCCTCTGGTTAGTTCAGTGTCAAGTCATTGCAGGTAATTTGGACATAGTTATTTATCCATTCACCCTGTCTATGAAGAGAAAACTATTCATACCACTTTATGTCACAGCAAATTTCTCTGAGTGAAATCGGGCTGCTCTTCCCGGGGAGAGCGCGTCGACACAGTGCAGCGCCTACCCATTTTTTTTTCTCTTTTTCTGCCTGCAACTGTATTGTGTTTTGTGATAATTATAAGAAAAGTGAATGTCAGGCCTTGACAGTTGAAGAATACCATGGTGGTTAAAATTTTATTATAAAAAGTAAAGTGATTTGAAATATGAAAAAAAAGATCGAAAAAACTGGTTTTACATTAACCTTTTCAATGTTGATTTTATTTTTGTCACTTTTACATGCTCTTTCTTTCATTTATCATTTATTCATTCCTTCATATCTGTATTTATTAAATGGTTTTTGGTACAGTGCAGGGTTTGAAAAAAAAATAATAAAGTAATTTAATCACTAATTTATTCATTTCTTTGTTTATTCATTCATGTGTGTGAAGTTGTTTTTATGCCTCTGCATGTATGTGTGCTTGTTTGTGTCAGTGGGTCCGTGGTGATGTCCGCTTATAAAATAGAGTGTGTGTGTATGTGTGTGCGCGCGCGCGCGCGCGCGCGTGTGTGTGTTGTGTGTGTGTGTGTGTGTGTGTGTGTGTGTGTGTGTGTGTGTGTGTGTGTGAGGAGAATGAGTGTGTGTGTGTGTGTGTGTGTGTGTGTGTGTGTGTGTGTGTGTGTGTGTGTGTGTGTGAGGAGTGTGTGTGTGTTGGTGTGTGTGGGTGGTGTGTGTGTTGTGTGTCTGTGTCTGTGTGTCCGTGTGTGTGAGGTAAGTGTGTGTGTGTGTGGTGTGTGTGTAGTTGATGTGTGTGTGCTGTGTGTGTTGGTTTTATGTGTTGGTGTATTGTGCGTGTCCTGTTGTGATGTGTGTGATACTGGAGTAAGGGATGTATTTGATGTCCTTCTGCCTCTTTTCTTGCTTTTCATCTCTCTTCTCTTGCTAACTTGCTAGCCAATTGATCTGGAAAAAGCTGGATGCTGGTGCATGGAAGAGACCTCTCTCTCTCTCTGTCTCTCTGTCTCTCTGTCTCTGTCTGTCTGTTCTGTCTGTCTTGTCTTCTGTCTCTCTCTCTCTACTCTCTCTCTCTCTCGTCTCTCTCTCTCTCTCTCTCTCTCTCTCTCTCTCTCTCTCTCTCTCCTCTCTCTCTCTCTCTCTCTCTCTCTCTCTCTCTCTCTAGGGCCCGATGAAAAAAAGTATGTAATGCTTACTCTGTTACCCTTGAAAAATAAAGATTATTCATTCTCTCTCTCTCTTCTCTTCTCTCTCTTCTCTTCTCTCTCTCTCTCTCTCTCTCTCTCTCTCTCTCTCCTCTCTCTCTCTCTCTCTCTCTCTCTCCTCTCTCTGTGGACACTAAGTCACCAATTACTGGAACAAACACAACCAAGCACAGATCAGGTAAAGATCATCAT